>ML799679.1:48024-86176 GCA_009831015.1 Picea engelmannii
GGAAGGTAGATCATGGAGTACAATATGAATGGAGCACCAATGCTCAATGATCATAAGGGTATGAAGTATGAATTTTGGAGTCGTAGGATGAAGGTATTTTTACAGGCACATGGATATGATTTTTGGCACTGAGTTGTTACAGGATACAATGCTACAAAGAAACCAAAGACTGCAACCAAGAAGGGATTGAAAAGGAACAACAAAATAACAATGGATTTTATCTAGTCCCCGAGGTGTAGGACAGTCGGTGACGGAGTGTGTTGTTAAGCCACTCCGTGTTGAAAAGTCACCGGTTCGAAACCTGCGGGGACAAAAAATCCAACCATGTTAAGGGTTGGTGTGGCTCAGGCCGGGTACGATCTCCGGGTGATTTTGACGGCTTAGATGCCCCTGAGTCGTGGTTTCTCAAGCCAAAGGTTAATCCCGATGCCAAGAAGGTTCGGACCAATTAACAAACAAAAAAAAAAAACAATGGATTTTATCTTGGAAGGATTGGTTGATTCAGTAAAGGACAAAGTGAGAAAATTTTCATTAGCTAAAGAACTCTGGGATAAGCTACATAATATCTATTATTCTCCCATTACAGAGTCATATATTTTTGAAGAATATGAAGGTACATAACAATAAGTAAGATTCTCATCATGTCAGACAGATTAAGAAGAAGAAGAGTTTGTAGTCAACATAAGTGAGTTATTTTTATTTACTTGTGAAGAGAGCATACATATTGAAATTGAATTCCATTATTTAAATATTGAAAGTGATGAGACAAAAAAACTCAATGAAACAAAAGACAATCCTAAGATTTAAAAGGAAATGGATCTTGAAGCAAAATTAATCAGTGCTATGGATGAACTAACAAAAGAAAGGAAGAAGAACCAATCACTTGAGGAACAATTAGCCAAGAAGAATTCTCAAGAAAATTTCGAAGAATCCCAACAAGTCATCATGAAACTAAAATATCATCTATAAGAAGCCATAAATATTGAAGAAACATACAAAAGTCAGATGGAAGAGAAGAAGTATTTGGAAGCCGAAATAGAATCTCTAAAAGAGAAGCAATTTTTGGAAACTGAAAGAAAGAAAGTACAAAAGAGAGAGAAAATATTGATAGGTCATATTAAGGGAAAAAATGACGACTTAAATTATCTTGAAGAATAATTTGATCAAGAAGAGAGAAGACTTGAAAAATAAATCATCACATCGAAGATCCAACTTGAAGAAGTAAAGTGAACAGAATAAGTCATGAAGATTTAGATGATGAAGAAAGAACAAAAGGTTGAGAAGATTGAATAAGAAGTTGTCACATTGAGAAGTAAAATCATCAAGCTCAGTAACAACGTTGAAGAGACAAAAACATCCACATCAATAATAGAGAATGAAGAGAAGCATTTTAGGGTGCCAGAAAAGAAGAATGAAGAAAAGAGTAAGAGTTATGTAGAAGTAATCAAAGGAAGGAATAATGGTCAACAAGGATCAAAGAAGGATGAGTATAATATAGATACATATTCAACAAGATCTACCACATTCAAGCGACAAATAAGCTTCAACCATGATGAAGAAATTCATAGAAGAGAATATCATGATCATCCAAGGCATGAATTCAGAAGGACTACACAACAAAGAAGATCATCCATTCTCAGGTATGTAAATTTATTTTATGGTCATTTTTTTATTATACTAATTTTGGACATAAGGTTGCAGATTGCAGGGCTTATGAAAGAAATGTTCAAGCAATAAATGCTTATTTGGCCCAACATTGAATGTTACAAATTCCATAACTATGGACACACAGCTTGTGATTGTAGAAGCATGATGGATACTTCTTCGAGAAAGAACATTGATATTAGATATAAGAAGGTTTGGAAAAGAAAACAAGAATAGGTAAAGGAAGATCAGATGAATGAAGGACACCCATAAGTCATACTCTCAAGATTGGAAATAATACAAGATGAAGGAAAATCTACAGAGAAAAGTAAATATTTTAGATACAGTAAGGTTTGGAGAAGAAATGAAAAATAAAAAGAATAGGTTAATTGTAACGACCCCCGTCATTACGACTACATGCGATGCAAAGCAAGTGCATTTTATTTTATTTTTTATTTTTTTAGAGCAAGAAAGTAACAACACCAACAATTAATCAACACAACTTGACGACGAATACAATGCACACAAATCAGGCAACAGACAACAATGACCCAGCACACTAGCACATCATGCAATTGGACGAAACATGTGATAATCAATTAGACATAATAAAAACGGCTACCCTCCCATCCTACCCTGCAAGGTTAGGACCTCCAGGACACATAAGAAACGCTCAAGTCCAGGTTCCCATCGATTTTGACCATTTAAGGTCTCCAGGCTTGCGACTGTTCTGAGGAACAAGGAGGTGTCTACATCCCTCCTGTCAGATGCAAGATCACACCTACTAAGCTAAAAGACAACATCAATCAATCCTGACACAATGACTTCGACGACCAGTAACTAGAAACATCTACGGTGAGAAACACCAATCACATTAAGGCATTACAGAACCAAGTAGCAACATCAATTACAATGCACAATACGCCCACATCGGGAAGCACAAGACTCTGGCCAAGTTATCATTCACATCTATCAATCAGGGAAATGATCCCCTCATCAGGAATCATGTCGTCACAAGGCGATAGGTGTGACAGTAACCATGGAACAACATAACATATCTATATCTTTAACCCAATAAAAATCCTTTCGCGCTAGGAGACCGAATTATTTGTAAATAAATACACGAAGACTATACCCAAGAACCCAATCAACAAGTCAACAAGACATAAGGTAACATCATTCAAATTTAAATTGTGCAACTAACTGAAGGATTTTTTGTTTTCCTACAAGGAAATCCTATGTGGTGTAACAACTATGACCAACCACCATTTACAATTCAACTTAAGGAACAAGGCACATAGTAACCAATTAACTGTTAAAATATTAATCAATTTAGCTAATAAAACTATTAAACCCTCAACCATTAATCTTGCGCAAGCCATTAAACTATTACACAAATAAACCATAAACTATTAGTTGTTAAATCATTATGACTAAGTGCAAATGAGTGAACTATTACCATTGCAATTAATCAATTAATCTATTACCATTGAAATTAATCAGTCTATTACCATTGCAATTAATCAATTAATACATTACCATTGCAATTAAGAAATTAATCTATTACCATTGCAACAATTAATCTATTACCATTGCAGTAATTAATCTATTACCATGGAAGAAATTAATCTATTACCATTGCAATTAATTAATCTATTACCATTGTAATTAAGCAATTAATCTATTACCATTGCAATTAAGCAATTAATCTATTACCATTGCAATTAAGAAATTAATATATTACCATTGCAACTATTACCCTTGCAACAATTAATCTATTACCATTTCAACAATTAATCTATTACCATTGCATCTATTAATACATGAATATTTAATTCGTTCCTACCAGTCCTCTGACAAACTTAGCATTGTCAAAAGTTGGATAATAAAATCGTTTCTTTGACAACTCAGTGTTGTCAATGGATGGGAACAATCAAAAGGAACAGTTACAACAAGGAAAACGTTCTCATTGGTTTTATTCCTATAGTAAACGGTTGGATAATCTGGGCGAGTTGTCGTACCCTTTTCAAGAAATTTTGTATATATTATCATTTTAAATAAAAAAATTGAATATACAACAATGAGCGTGAGTATTCAGAACCAACTCTCTATCAATATCAAACCCCCCCCCAAAAAAACATAATGCCATTGTTCTTCGTCTGAAATCCCAGTTACTACACACATCAACACGATTTGTCATACAATCCATTTAACAGAAAATTGCGTCTAGATATTCTCTGTGGAGAAACAATAATGGAACAACTCGGAATTATGAGCATCCTTCCTGAAGTTTTTAGCCGGTTTTCATGGTTAGTATCCTCAATGGGTGTTAATCATAAGATCTATTTGATAGGGGTTGGGAGATGGGACCTTGCTACTACCTCCTGTGAGGGATCAACGTTCAACCTTTAATGAAAGCAAGGGACCAAAAAGACAACGCAAGGCAAGGCTAAGTGCACAAGAAACTAACCTTCATATTGACGGATGGCAAGATTTCCAAGAAATTGTCAACAACTTCCGACAAGGAATCTCAATTTACAATGTAATTCTTACCAATAATTTCGAGTATTCATCATAGAGATACCCTTCAAGGGATATGGTGTGGTAAATCGAAATGCAAAACAAATATCGAGTAGAGGTAATTGAAACATTGTTCAGAACAATCACAGGGATTAAAACGCCACAAGTCCGCCTCAGGCCATTCATGATTTACAAAATTTTCTTTAGAATAGGTAACATGCGGGATGAGTTAACTGGGTTATCAAACTTTTAAACAGTCAATGCATTCACATAAGGGAAATGAAATACACTCACAACTCTCCTCACAGTAAATAATGGAAATGAAGTAATTCACACGGTAATAAAAAAAAAAAACACAACAGAAAAAAACACAGAATAAGGAAAAACACAACAATAAAAATGCAATTGTGGGTCGCAAAGGAGATAAAATGTTTGGTGAACTGGAGAGACCTCACCAAAATCATTGTGTGGAAGCACGAGTTCACAGAGAAATAAATCAAAATAATCGTAGAGGCTAAGGAGGGAATAAATGTTGAGGAGAGAATTCCTTGCTGGGCAGAGAAATGATCCTACAATTATTATCCATGCAGAGGAAAGTAGGGCATTTGAATCTAAATATTTAACACCAGAGTGAAATACATTTGATTTGGCTCCTGGCCGACTGCTCAAGAACGGATTAATAACTTAAATGATAAAGGAACAAATGATAAAAACACAATTTTTCTTGTATTAATAACAATAAAAAAAAAACACAAAGAAGTCATTTACATTCAGAGTTTGGGTTCGCCAATGGAATCAATCAAAGGTATAGTGAGCATAAGGATTGGATAACTTTGAATTCTCTGATCATAAAACATTTGGCTCTTCAAAACAAATTAGCTGAAGAAGAAAAATGAAATCTTTGGATAGTATTACGTTGAATAAAACATAAAATTTAACACAATAGAAGTACCTTAACTGAAGGCACAGGAACATAATTTAACTACCCTTCATCCAAATTTCACAAGCGTAAATTGTTATGAAAGAAAATTAACTAATTTTTAACACAGTGACACACACGTGCTTTCGATGTTAGAGAGATGCATATACAGGGAATTTAACTACCATTCAATACAAATATACACATGTGTACCATAGCCAAATGTGAATGCTCCGAAGTCATTGTCCTGCGCGTGCTCCGTCCAGCTCCCGCTTGCCAACAGATGTGACCTCACCGATACCTCCCATCCAATGCTAGGGGTACTCTTCTTCCCTCTGAGCCCCTCGAGCTGCAAAGGGGCCACACACACAATACTAGAGAATGCTAGCTCCCATCTCGCCTTGCAAGGTTATGCTACAACTCATTACCCGAGCTGGGTATCCCAACTCCCACAAGAGAAAGTTCAATCAAAATGAAATTTCAGCAGCGTAACGTTATGCAAGCCAACTGTGATCCTACTCCTCCTTCGCCATCTCTTTTATAGAGTTTCTTAGTCATTAGTTTCTCAAACCCTCATCAGATTCCTTTTTCATTTATTTAATTAGGAAAAACCTCCCCCATACACATGTTGCCCGATCCCTTAGTTGCACCAGAAAATCAATTTTATTAATTAATTAAGTATTCATATTTCCCTCACCCACTCAAAAACGTTCCTAAAAACGCTCCTCGGTGTCCCATTATTCCCTTACAATTCTTAAATGACTTGCATCTTACTTAATTCCTAGTTGAGTTCATAAATAGAAAGTTCCAAAGGCTAGATTTCTTACTAAGTTAGAAATTCTCATTTTTCTTTAAGTTTCCCCTTTTCCTTAGGTTTCCCCACTTTTCTTAAAGTTTCCCTTTTTCTTAAAGTTTCCCCTTTTTATAAATAATTTCAGAATTAGCAAGTTTAGACAAAAACAACCAAATATCCCTTTTATTAATTAATCCTTTATTAAAATTTCCATTTTAATTATTAATGCTTGAATTTTCCTTACCCCCTTCCTGTTATATGTCTAATTAGTTTTTTTTTTGTTCTAAGGTTCTACGCAGACCTAGGTTTTCAATTCACTAGGCTTGGAGACAATTCTTAAGGGAAAAATTAGTTATTAAAATTTTCTTAACACATCATTCATTTAAGGCCGATTGAGTCCTAAGGAGGCATAGTTTTCTAGGAACTAGGTTTATTAACTTACCAGTTAAGATCACAATGTGCCCTTCAAGATGAACTACATGCTCCAAGGGTGTCACTCGCCTCTTTTCGTTTTCTTTGTGTGACGTGCCCTTCAGGATACACTACATGCTCCAAGGGTGCCACTTACCTCTTGAATGAATTTGATAGATGTCAAATCCCTGGAGTCAATACTCCATCAGGTGATATTGTGGGAAACTAAGGGCCTCTAAGGAATAAGGACCTGTCCTTATGGCACACCCTTTACAATCATCGTGAGCGACTGTCACAGTCTTCCCTCACGACATCGTGGGTCTCTCGAACTAGGTAATCATTAACCTACAGTTCAAGCCACGGCAGGAGTGCTAGTAGGTTGTGGCAGGGCTACTACCACACCTCTCCCTCAATGTATCTAGTTTTCATGCATGACCCCTTTACTCCAAATGTGATTCTGGTCGGCAAGATATCGTTAGCCTACATCCATCAACAAATCATGTCAGAAATAAAAATCAACGTCATAATATCTAATTATATATACATATGTCACATCAATAACATTCAAACCATAACATTCCACTCCCTGACTCGATCTGAAGTCCAAGGAGTTTCATCGATGCCTCAACATCCTCAACGTCCAGAGTCCTGCACACTCAGGAGAACTCCGTCAATAGCACCTATCGATGTAAATGCAAGAAAATAAAATATCATCAAATCCACAATATATCATAATCATAATCACAACAACCAATCATATATAGAACCGGATCACTTGCACGCAAGTGTCCTCAAAGAATACGTTCGCTCAATGCAGACAATAGAGGGATGTTACATGAATAAAGAACATGTCCCAAATATCATAGGATTTCCAGTAGCACAAGAAATAAAAGAAGAGAAAGTGAATAAAGAACAGGTTCAAGAGATTGTACTTTCAGGAATCGTAGTGCAAGATCAATCCACGGGCATAAAGAAAGACGTCAAAGTTCAGAGAGATAATGATTCTACAAACAAAGAAGAATATTAATCTCAATCAGAGCAGGTATTGTTCCGAGTCATCCATCTTGGAGACTCCCAAACAATATGAATGTTAAAGAGGGGGGGTTAGTGCAGTAGCTACTACAAATTAGATATATCTTCAATATAAGTTGTTCTAAACATGCAGAGTCTATTTTGCAATGGACACATTGATATGAGATGTTCATTTGTAGTCGTATAATACAGTGACAGATGGTTCAACATTGTGGATAGTTGAGTAGTAGACTTATGGACAGTTTGTGACATATGGATACAGATGGATTCATGAGATGCTTAATAGGTACATAAAGCATGGATTAGAGAAGATGCATAGCACTGTATTTACAATTGGAATCAATGGAATCAGTAGGAATCAATTAGTCACATAAAGGCAAGAAGTGAAAGGCACAACAAAAAAGGACATTGTTGAACAATATGGTCAAGTGAACATGACAAGTAAATGAAGAAATCAAATTTTGAATGGTTTTTATATATGTCAGTGAAATTCAAGAGGAAGCACCAATGGAAAATAAACAACACTGGAAGAAAGGAAAGGAAACATACACATCTTACATAAAAGTCAAGGGAAGAAAAATCATTAGAGAGAGATATCTAGAAAGGAGTATTAGTAACGTAAAAATAGGAAGACATACCCGCAGGGGGGGGTATTCTTTACAATAGGTATAGTATCAGGAGGAGACATATCAACAAGGGGAGTTAACCTTTGGTCAAATATGAAAAGAAAGAACATAGGCATGAAGACATGAGGGTCATCCCCAAGGAAAGATACTTGTTTCCATTGATGTCAAAGGGGGAGAGTGAGAAACATTGATGAGGAGAAATGGTCATAGGGGGAGAATGAGCATTGGAGCATCAATGTTTCCATCAATGTTGGTGTTTCCATCAATTCAAAAGGGGGTGATTGTTGGAAAATTGGTTTGGACAGTTGGTTTTCATTGATGTCAACCCTTAGAGATTAATGTCAACCCTTAGAGATTGATTTCAACCCTTGGAGAGTTTCAAATATGTTGGACATATGTATGGTCCATATTGATGGCGAGTTGTTGGGTGCATTTGATGTAGTCTACATGTATCCCCAGAGGTGTGGTTATGGGACTTGAAGTTTATTAAGGAATAATGACATGAAGGAAATTGTAATTGTAGGTAAGACTATCATAGATAGATAATACACATCGTTCCATTTCTTATGATAAGTGGTACGCCATGTGGTTCCTCACGGTTGAGGACTTATGAGGTCATGAAGTTGGAAGCCCCAAAGATGGGTTAAGAAGTCCCTATGTAAGCCCCAAATATGGGTTAATAATCCCCTAAGGAAGCCCCAAAGATGGGTTAAGAAGCTGCTAATTGGTTGCAATTCATTAATGAAAGGGTAAAGTGTTTGTAACAATAAATTTCAAGAAGCCCTAAAGTTAAAGAAATAGGTTACTTAGAAAAAGTATATATACACCTCAAAAAGTCACTCCTAAGTACATTCACACACACATTCTATTGAATATATTCTAAGTGAGAAAGTGATTATTATCTGAGTTAACCAAGGATATCTGAGGATAATTTCAGAGGGAATATGAAGTGAATAAGGGCGAAATTCCAAGGGAGGATGAAGTCTTGCGAGGATGTGTTCTAAGGTATGTTATTTACAGGTCATATTACCAGTTTCACTATAACTATTGTTCTAGAATGATTCAGATAGAAACACATGGAGGAGGTTGAGAGGACATGTCAAGGTACTCGTGGTAAAAGTTTTAGCATTTGGTTCATAGCACTTTATGAGATACACTATGTGGAAAATAGGGTTTTTTGCTAGTCCTGTAACTAGTTTCAAACATGTGTTCTGAGTAAAAAGGTCATAAATACTTTATAGAAGATCCCAATTCTGTCAGAAAAAATAAATTGGATATAGTACAATCCTTGGTATTTTTGGTGTGATTTTCAGATCCATATATCAAATATTTAGTGTGTGGAATGTTCTACAAGTGTGCTCTCTAGAATAAGCTAGAATTCAACAATGTCTGTCATTTTTGCTATAACTCCTTTTTTTGGAGGTTTCAAGCAGTGAAGATTGGAGGAATTGTAGAGAAGATATTGAAGAATATTGTGTACAATTTTCATACCTTTCTTCATTATAGGTACGGAGTTATTCTTGTTGAAAATTAGGGTTTGTGACTAATCAAAAAAGTAGTCCTATGTTTGTTTTTATGGTTACATGTTGATGATGTTATGGTGTATGGCATGATTGAGACATATAATGAGTGATATGGTATATAGTTAAGGCACATGGTTTGAGGTACATGATTGGATGCATGCCTTGTTGATATTGGTATAATACTTGTTGAGGCATATCTTGGTTCTTGGTTTGGAACATGATTGAGGTGCATGTTGGACACTTGATGTTGGCATATTGGTGGAGGTTTTGTGCATGGTTAATGTACATGGTATGGTACATGGTATGGTGTTAATGTGCATGGTTGGAACATGGTATGATACATGATATGGTACATGGTTGATGCATAGTTTGATACATGTTGACATGCATGGTTGATCCACAGTTTGGTACATGTTGAGGTGCATGGTTGATGCACAATTTGGTATAGGTGTTGGTGCATGGTTGATGCATTTGTTGTGGTACACAATTGATGTTTGGTAGGGTACAAGTGTATGATTTGGTACATGGTTGAGACACATATCTTGTGATGGTATGTTGGTGATCTTGGTACATTCTTGGTAGAGGCATGTGTTGGTGATGTTGGACATCTAGTGGAGAGGTGTCCTTGGTATATGATCCATGTGAGAGGATCTATTTGAGTATTAGTGACAGTGACAGATTGGATAGGTTGATTAGTAACAGGTTGTATACAATGATAGGTTGATAGGTTACATGTTGATATGCCAATGGTAGTGGTTGTGACAGTGGCAATGATTGTGGTAGTGACAGTTGGTTTACATTTATATTTTAGGGTGGAAGGATGGGGCAAGAAAAGGGTGTTGTATCCTCCTTCCGGTTGGTGTTGAAGAATCAGGGAGTTGGAGCTTCCTTTAGGTTGGAGCCTAAGAATTAGGTGGTTGTAGCCACCTTCCGGTTGGAGCTGGAGAACCCAAGGGGTTGTATCCTCCTTCAGGTTGGAGCCATAGAATTCAGGGAGTTGTAGATTCCTTCGGGTTGGAGCCAATAAATAAGAGGTTTTATCCTCCTTCCAATTGCAACTGGAGAATTGGGAAGTTGGTGCTTCCTATGAATGAATTCTTGATATATATAAGAAAGTGTTATGTGGTTTTCTCTCATTTGGGTTTCCACGTAAATACTGGTGTATTGTGTTCTTGATGAGATGTTGCTTATGATTACACACACACACACACATTGAATGCAATCATAGATGATACATTGATGATAAACTGTTGAACATTGTTGATAAAGTGAAATCATATATATTGTGGTTAAAGATGGTATAAATATTGATTCACCCCCTCTCAGTATTCCAAGAGTTATCATTCACTTTATTTTATTACATTTAACTTTTTATTAAATGAATAAATTAAATACACATTTATCTTTAATATGATGGAATATATATTAACAAATAATTTTAAAACATTTTAAATTTTTTTGACATATTAAATTTAATCAATGAAAAAAACACAAGTGTATATTCTTATAGGGTGAGAAAAATAATCAACTACACACACTCAAATTGTCTTATTTTTAGTGAACTTTGTTTTTATGGCAAATAAAAGTTTTCACATGTTTTTTTCCTTTTTTTTCAAAAAATCGAAAAAAATATAAATTGTCTTAAAATTGACCAAACCTCTAACAACAAAATTCCATGAACAAAGTTTTCTTCACACATTAACTTCCAATATAATTCCTATAAAATTTGATACCAATTTTTCTTAAACAAAAAAATATGGTACAAATACTCCTTTTTCCCACGCTATGAGAAAAATCCATTCATTTTCATAGATCTCATTCATTTTCCTTTTTACATAAATGGAATATCTTTAAGTATGATGATAATATTTTTCATAAGTGCATGTGTTTTCAAGTATTATTTTAATTTAACATATAATATTTTTTATAGGTGCATATGTTTTCAATTATTATTTTAATTTAATATATAAAAATTTCTAAGGACTCGTGAAAACCATAAAGAGTTCAGGGATATTTATGAAAGTTGATGTATTATTTCAATTTAATATATACTTTTTAATTTAATATATAAAAAATTCTAAGTACTCATGAAAACCATAAAACGTTCAGTGATACTTATGGAAGTTGATGTAGAACAATTTAATATATAAAAATGTCAAAGGACTCATCACAACCATAAAAAGTTCAATGATAGTTATGGGAGATGCAGAACATTTTATCTTCTCTACTCTCATTGTTGTGAGATGTGAAATTGTGAGATGTGAAATATGTCAAGGGTCTTTAAGGACGTAGGAAGTTCATTTTTAATCTTTTGGTTTAGGCAGGTGGAGTAAGATTGTTATTTAAATTTTTTAATTATTTGATTTAGTTTATTATTATTTTTTAATAATATTTTATGGATAAGTTGTTGAGTGTTTTTTGTGATTTATGAATGGTAAATAGGATTAATAATCAATCTTATTATGGAGCATAACTTCAAAGAGATAAAGATATTCAAACTTGTGAGTTGTGATTTCCCAAACTTTGAGAAATTTCATGTTTGACTCATGACCATTTAAATTATCTTTTAAAATTAGATTAAATATTTTTATTTATTTGAAATGAGATAAAAATAATCAAACTTGTGAGTTGTGACCTTCCAAATTTTCAGAGATCTCATGTTTGACTTATGACCATTTAAATTATCTCTTAAAATTAGATTAAATATTTTTATTTATTTGAAATACATTCTAATTTAATTTTAAAAGAGATAAAAATATTTTGATTATTTTTTTAAATTTCATCTCATTCAAGTTAATAAGAAATTGATAAGGAAATTATTTTCTTTGTGTGTATATATATGCAAAGAAAATAATTTCTTTATCAATTATATATATGTGACATTATTAATGGTTTTAGGTTTTCAATTAAAATTAAAATTAATTTTAAATGATAGTGACCACCAGATAAAAAACTTTTACAAATAACTCCAAAAAAATTAGTAGAGCAATAAAATACTATAACACACTAGGTAACGAGTGTCTTTGCCTTCTTTGTAAGGAATCATGATTAAAACATTTCCAACTGAGATCAAGAGGCATCTTGAATTAAACACTTCAAACTTGGAAAGGAAAATAATCTCTCCCTCTAGTTTAGGGAATTTAAGGTGTCCAAAGTGACAAATACCTCCATCAATTATAGATCCAAAGTGATATGTTTGTAATCATTAGTAATACAAAATGAGTGGTATTTCTTAACAAAATCCAACATTACTAACAAGCATATATGTTAGGTACATAGAATTTTAAATCATCATTTGCAAAGGATTTCAAAAAGTTTTTACTAGTGTATACTTTATAAAAGACACCTAATATTAATATTTTTCTACATAATATAAAATAATAATGGAAAACATGCTTGTTGATACTTTCATCTTGACCGATATTGATAGGATGAGATTCATGGTTACCCAAGTCCATGTATTCAATCATGTGATGGATGATTTCTTCTTCCTTGAGATAATTAGGGGTAGAATTCATTGACATGTCATAATTTGAGGTAGATGGGAGGGAGCCTTTACTAAGGTTAGATACCATATTTATCAATATTGAGCATTCATCTTTCAAAACTTGAATTTATCTCTTTTTCTAAACATGAGTGTCAATAATCACTACATTTTGAGCTTTGCATTGGTGCTCGTTCTTATGTACCTTAGTTGTCATCGAGAATATGGGTGTCTTGTTGATATTTATACAGTCCTCATGCATTTGTAGTATTGTATGCACTTCCTATATTTCTTATAGTTCATGACTAGAAACTTCCATTGTAGCCCAAACAGAGGATAGATAATGAGCATCGAAAGGAACAATTCCAGAAGACCAAGATAGAATTTCTCAATTAGTAGAAACAATGAACTGGATTGGGATTCCAACCCAAGAGGGAAGATACACATCATTCTTGAAATTATACTAAACACACAAGAGAACTAGGTGTTCACATGCCACTAGACCAGATATCCTTTCTTGGTATCTAACATAACCTATGAAACGGGAATCAGAACCTCCAACCTCAAGAGACTACATAGGAAGAGGAGAAACTCAATGACTGTGTTTCCTAGGCCACAAAGTAGAGACTCCAAACCAACACATGCAATATGAACAAGGACAAGTATTGAATTCCAAATAAACACCAATGTAGAGCACCAAGACAAGGTAAAAAACACCAAGGATTGATCCCAACACACTTAGAAGAAATCAAGAAACACCATTAGGATTCAGTGAGGGACGCTTAAACAATATTCTAACTAAACTAGAGCCAGCCACTATCAAGAATATAAAAAATGAATTTTTTGTTTTTGTTTTTGTTTTTATTTATTTATTATTTATTTATCAAAATAGAAATTAATCCCCACATCTATCATCCTCCCATTACCCCTATTATAAATGTTTTTTTTAATCTTAAAAATATAATTATTTCAACATCAAAAAAATCAAGAGAAGCAATTATGTTTTCTAACACTTAATTATAAATAAACATTATCCTTTTTCACATTAATATTTAGTTTCCATGTAACGTATCCATCCCCCAGTTGGGTCGCATCACTACTAAAATGACCCATTAAAATTTTCTATTACTAAATCTATATGAAAAAATAATAATTAGCATGACATTCATTCACATGTAACTTTCTCTGCTTCCCAAAAAAGTAAATATAACTGCTTAATTGTGCATAGAAAAACTAAAAAAAATACAACAACATTCAACCAGGGATTTAAATGCATCATTTTGCTCATAGCAAACAATGATAACCAAATATAACTTAGACTAATTTGCATGGAAATTGTATCAACAATTAACATGAATAAATAAAACACATAAGAACACTTATCTTAATGAAATGTGCAACCCGCTGCAGAGGAAGGATGTTCCTCCCAACCATAGTCTTGTTGTTCCAGTTCTCAACAACAATACATCCATGAGATGGGGCTATGAATCCACAATATACAGTGGTCCCTAAGGATATTTAATGTCCCCCTCTCAACATTCAAACTTACAGCTAATCCCAATCCACCAACACTCTTCCCCTCAACTTGCACAACCCAAGGGATGGAATCTCCCTTCACTAGTCATAGTCCCTTAGGCTTTTCCACTCCCCTCTATTGGAGTTACTTCACACACACCTAGGATTTATTTTTCCTAAGTTTTTTCCTTGTTTATTATTCATAATTAGTCATTATCCATTCTCCTATATTTTAGGGGAGAATATTCCACCTGGAGAATATTCTCTTTAGTTGACACTTTAGTTTGACTAGTTGAGTTGAGTCTAGATGTTGCATTGGTTTTGTCACTATGAAACATTGGGATCATCACCATGAGAATGTGAACTTTCCTTGGTTTCATCACCATACTAGTGCATTACCCTTGATTTCTTGATCTACTCCTCACTACACTATGTTTCAGTCAGTTAATTGAAGACTGGTTGACTAGTTAACTCAGCTATGTGGTAGTTCACTCTCGTAACTGCCTGAGAGACTAGACTAGGTGACAGTTCACTCCCATAACTATTGGTGTGTGTCCAGATAACTCTATACCACCACTATGGCACATTGGTTCTCCTCCAATGTGCATGTATTGAGTTATACAAAATATATCATGTGTAAATTATTCATTATTCATTACGGTTAATGAGAATTATTCCATTCTTTCTCAATTTCTCTCTGCAAATGTGTGTAGTATTTTCTAGCTATATCTATTATGTGTAATTTCAACACATTTACATGGCATTAGATCCGACGGACTGCTAAGAAAAAGCTACACCAAAATATTTTGGAGGTACAAAAGATTGAAGACAGTGGAAAGATGGATTTCCCAAAATAATTCATTCTTACACCTTACAATTGCATTGCATGGAAGGAGAAAATAGTCATACATTTATGAAATAGAGGATTGTACAGGTTAACCTTGAATACAGACACATAATTGACATCATCCATAGAAAAATCGAAGTATTTAAATCTAATGAATGAATCATTCAGAACTATTAGCAGTCTTATTTCTCCCGATATCCTTTTTCACATATCTTCCTGTAAGACTCCCAATGAAACCTGGACCACCTTGGAAGGGATATTTGGAAAATAGGATGAGATGAGGGGACAAATTATGGAGGTGGAATTTCTCACATTGGATCCAAAAACTTCGATAATATCTAATATTTCTTTACAAAATTCAAGGATTCACTGTTGCAACTCAAAGCTTGCAGGGTTGATAAATATAAGGAGAAGAAACAAATGGTTCTCACCATTCTCTCCAAACTTGGTCTTGAATTCTTTGTGTTCGTGTCCACATTCCATTCATTCAGATTCACCTCTAGAGACACCTGGAAGATTCTGTCTCTTGAGGAATTTATCGAATCCCTGACACAAGAGTAAACCAAGCTCATCAACATGGTCAAAATCAAAGGCCCAAAGTCACATGCACTTGCTTTGAAAGATGGTATCCATCAATATCAGAAATCTAAAGATAAAGGAAAAAGCAAAGCTCATGCAAATCTGAATAAGGAAGGGTACTCAAAACCCTTCACCGATGCCTCCGGATCCAAAGGAGAAAAGGGAAGAAAATCAGAGAAATGCACATACTTCCACAAAGGATTCCATCCAGAATCAACGTGCATGCATAAACAAATAGATATAATGAATCAAATACTTCAGAAAAAAAACCTTGGAGATCACATTCCCGAGGGTGCCAAGAAGAAGAATCTAGAATATCAGAATCCCAAGAAAGTAAATTCTAGCCATGCCTTGAGTGCCATCAACTCCTCTCTCGATGCTTGGATCATAGATTCAGGAGCATCACATCACATGGCTGCCTCAAAATTATTTTATTCTTCATCGGATGCATGCAAGGTCCTCATATTCTGATGGGGGACAACTCTTCAGTCGAAATCACAGGAAAAGGAAGGATTGAACTCACCAACGGAAGCTTCGAGAATGTGCTACACATTCCCAAACTTTATGTCAACCTTCTCTCCATGTATTAGATGAAGAATTCTGACACCGAAAATAAATTCATATTCACACCAAATTCCATGGACATCTATGACATGAAAACCAACTCCAGGGTTGCTACCGGTGAGGTAAATCATCAATCTAGATTGTATACATTTTATGAATTTATTGAACCAGACTCTGCTTTACTGATTACTCATGCTTATGAAAGTAGTAGGATATGGCACAAAATGTTTGGACATTTGAATTTAAGATATATGCAACAACTTATCTATAAAATATTGGTTGATGGTCTTCCAAACATCCATTTCTCCAAGGGATTATGTGAGGGATGTGTTCTTGGAAAACACCCTCAAGATAAATTCGACAAAGGAAAGTCTCAGAGAGATTCCACTCCTTTAGATCTGATCCACAATGATCTTATGGGTCCTTTTCCGAATCCATTTATCAACAAAGAGAGGTTTGTTCTCATTTTTTTTGATGATTTCTCACATTTTACATGCATTTACTTTCTCAGGAAAAAATTTGAGGTCTTTCAACACCTCAAAGATTTCAAATCCCTGGTTGAGACACAGTTCGAAAAGAAAATCAAAGTCCTCCGAACTAATAATGGGGGAGATTATGTCAATCATGAGATCCATAATATTTTTTGTGATGCAGGGATTCAGTTGCAGCACACAGTTCCCTATACTCCACAGCAAAACAGAGTTGTTGAGCAGAAAAATAGATCTCTAAAGGAGATGGCATCTTGCATGTTGCATGCAAATTCACTACCATAGATACTATGGTCTAAAGCACTTAATTGTGAAACATACATCCAAAACATATCTCCCCATATTTCTCTCAAGGATAATACCCCCTACGAGGCTTGGAGCGGCCTCAAACTGGAAGTGACCCACTTTGGTATTTTTGGTTCACGTGCATGGGCTCAGATTCCCTATGAAAAGAGGAAGGCACTTGATCCACAAAGAACTGAGTGTATTTTTGTTGGATACCCCAACAGTGTGAAGGGATGTGGACTTATTGATCTTTCCTCATACTGTCACAACATTGAGTGAAGTTTTCAATTCGAGGAAATTTTCTCGCATGTACCTTAGCGGCCGCATGCAGACACCTTCATTCTTTCACCTGTCTGAGATGATGAGCATGCACATGTCAAATCTTATTTAGATGAGAGTTATTATTCAAAGGAATCAGATGATTTAGATACAAAGTCAGTATAGTCAGATGCAGAGTCAAAGCATCCAGATGCAGTTGTAGAGCTAGAGAAGAGGCCCAAGTGATCACAGACTACTCTTCAGGATGCAGGGGATCTCATTGGTGATCTAGCCAATACTAGGAGGAATCAATCTGATTTCAAGGAGCCTCTTGTTGCACTCACTGATACTGAACCATTTCCCTCCAAGCATATTTTCTTGGTTCAGTATTCAGATCCACAGTCTTATGGCGAGGCTGCTGGAAATTCCTTTTGGGAAACCACCATGCAGGAGGAGTACAACTGCTTCCTCGAGAACCAAAATTGGGATCTGGTTCCCCTTCCTTCTGGGAGGAAAAGTTTTAGATGCATATGGGTATACAAGACCAAGAGCGCAACAGATGGATAGATTAGCAGATACAAAGCTAGTCCTTTTGCCAAAGGATTTCAGCAGGTGCATGGTATTGACAATGATGAGACCTTCACTCTAGTAGCGAAGATTGGCACTTTCCATTGCGGTAGCCAAGAGATGGGAATTCCATCATATGGACATGAAGAATGCATGTCTTCATGGTGATCTATCTGAGGATATCTATATGGAGCAACCCCAAGGATTTATGCAGGACTCATCTTTAGTCTGTCAACTGAAGAAGTCCCTTTATGTCCTCAACCAGGCTCCGAGGGCATGGTATGCCAAGATGGACTCCTACCCATTGTCATGGAACTTTGTACATTGTAAATCATCCCGAATGTCTACATGCTCAGGACAGATGATTCACTTCTACTCTTAGTTCTATATGTTGATGAATTGTTGATCACTGGTTGCTTGACTTCGACGATTGTTGCAGTCAAGAGGATTCTACATGACATTTTTTTTATGATGGACATGGTTCTGCTACACTTCTTCCTTGGACTCAAGATCATTCAGGATGCATCACACATCAAACTGTCTCAGGCCAAGTATGCATGAGATCTCCTTGAAAGATTTCACATGACAGACTACAAGTCTGCTCTGACTCCTTTCCTATCAAGATTCAAACTTGAGGATGGCAGGGAGACTCCATTGGTTGACAACACACTATACAAACAACTAGTGGGGATTTTGTTGTATCTCACACACTCCATACCAGACCTCTCCTATGTAGTTGGCGCAGTTTCCAGGTTCATGCAGGAAGTGCATGAGATACATTGGAAGGATGCAAAGTGTATCCTTTGATACATACAAGGAACCATCACCTTTAGGATTCATTATGCAGCAGAATATACATTATATCTCATCAGGTTTACTAATTATGAATGGGTTGGCGATATCATTGATCGCAAGTCCACATCTGGTTACTCACTCAGTCTTGGTTCTAGGCCTATATTTTGTTTGAGCAAGAAGCAAGCTTCCATTGCTCTATCTTTAGCCGAGGAAGAGTACAAAGGGGTAGTTAACATAACCATTTAGGCTATGTGGCTACAACATTTTCTCACTAAGTTGGGCATTCAGTTTCATCAGGTGATTGTCATATGGTGTGAACAACTAGGGCACTCTAAAGTTATGTAGATATCCATTTCAGAGGCAGTGGACGAAGCACATCGAGATCCACATGCACTACATCTGGTAATTATTACACAAGGGGATCATCGACCTACAATTATGTCCTTCACCAGAACATACGACAAACATCTTCACCAATACCTTCACTGAGAAGAAGTTCCATTCTCTGCGAAGTCGTCTTGGAGTGAAGGACATAGTTTCCTAGAAACTGTAGTTCTTATTTTTACATACATTGTACCTTGAGGGGGGGGGTTCCCATGAGGTTTTCCCTCTTTCCTCACTTTATTTTCAGTGTATCTTTTGTATTTGGGTACCTAACATGGCCTCATTGCCGGGACCCATTCTTTATTTTCACCATAGTGATTTTCATGGGGGTTTTGGAGTTACTTCACACACACCTAGGATTTGTTTTTCCTAAGGTTTTTTATTTTTTATTAGTCATAATTAGTCATTATCCATTCTCCTATATTTTAGGGGAGAATATTTCACCTGGAGAAAATTCTCTTCAGTTGACACTTCAGTTTGACTAGTTGAGTTGAGTCTAGATGCTGCATTGGTTTTGTCACCATGAAACATTGGAATCATCACCATGCTAATGCACACTTGCCTTGGTTTTATCACTAGACTCGTGCATTACCCTTAATTCCTTTATCTACCCCTCACTACACTCTATTTAAGTCAGTTAACTGAAGATTGGTTGACTAGTTAACTCAACTAGGTGGTAGTTCACTCCCGTAACTACCTAAGAGACTAAACTAGGTGGAAGTTCACTCCCATAATGATTGGTGTGTGTCCAGATCACTCTATACCACCACTATGGCACATTTTTTCTCCTCCAGTGCGCATTTATTTAGTTATACAAAGTATATCATGTGTAAAATATTCATTATTCATTACGGTTAATGAGAATTCTTCCATTCTTTCTCTCCTTCTTCTTTCTCAATTTCTCTCTGCAAATGTGTGTATTATTTTCCAGCTAGATCTATTTTGTTCAGGTTCAACACATTTACACCCTCCTTGGATTCCATCATAGGTTGGACAGGAATTCCACTTGTTAGGACTTCAGGAATTTTACAGTTGCAACACAAATTGGCCCAACAGCCAAAACGCATGCTTCTTGGATGAATTTTGAACAACTCATCACTCCTAGGCACACAACATATTTCTCCATGAAATTATAGCTTCAAACAACACCCAAACATTTCCACAACAACTACCTTCAAGCTCCCCCATTTAGAACTCCATGCAAAAACAACTTAGAAAACTCCATGCAAAAACAACTCTCTATCCAGAAACGTGAATGTTCCAAATAAGATCTCCTACCCATACACATTTCCTCTCTTTCTCTTTATTTCTTGACTTGCACTCTTACCCAGGATAATTATATTCATCCCCCATGCTCTCAATAACTATGGGAAGTGACTCTCACACCAACCCTCTTACATGAATTCAATAATTGGGCTCTAGAACACTCAACAACTAATGGAAGGTTCATGTTAAGGATAATTTTGAAGGAAATGAGAAATGGTTTTGGTTTAATAGACATGGGTAATTCTCTCCACTTGGATCCCTGCCCTCTCTTATGGATACTTATCCCCCAATATATGTTTGTGTCTGTCTGCAGCTAGCGATACATTTTATTCATTATATTTCAATTTACATCATTTATAAATTGGCTCTCGGCCATACATCACATTTACAATATACATCACTTGGCTCTTGACCACATTCTATATTTACAATACATGTCACTAGTTTAGGTTTTAAACTAGGGATGTTACATTTCCGTCCCCCTACAAACTGCAATGTCCTCAGTGCACATAACCATACAATTTACACATTGTCATATATAAAACATTACATCAAAATACTTAATAATTCCGCAACTTAATGACTCACATAGAAATTCCAACAAGAAACTCCTTTTTCCCTTAAAACCCTCACTGTTTTGGACAAGAATCTCAAATTTGTGGCTCTGGGAACTTCAACTGCCAAAATGGAGTCTTCATTCGCTTAAATGTACAAATGTACATTCAGTTTTCTTCAAAATTTGTAAAAATTTGCAGGTGTGCTTCTCGCATGGCTTCCTCGTGATCCCATGTAGTGTCTTCTAGACCGTAGCAATTCCATTGAGCCTTTACCAAGCCTATGGATTTGTTCCTAATAAATTTAACTTTCTGATCTAGGATGTGCACTGGCTCCACCCGATAATCCCCTTCGTGGTCCACTTAGATCACATTCCAATCAATCACATGATTAGGATCAGGTACATACTTTTTTTAATAAAGACACATGGAACACATTATGAATTATAATAGATGCAAGTAATTATATTATGTATGAAACTAGTCCTATATTTTCTAAGACCTCAAAAGGCCCACAATATCTTGCTGCCAACTTTGGGAAACTTCCCAATTTCATCGAGCTTCTCTTGAATTTAGCTTTTAAAAACACATGCTCTCCCACTTTGAATTCTCTATGTGTTATCTTTCTATCAGCATAGCTCTTCTACCGATCTTGTGCAACTTTTAAATTATGTATGATTTTTACCATTTGTTCTTCCATTTCCTTTAAAAACTATGGCCCAATCACATCTCTATCTGCTGGATTATCCAAACTTAATGGTGTGTTGCATTTCCTACCATACAATGCTTCAAACTAGCTCATCTTCAATGATTCTCGATACCCATTGTTGCATGCAAACTCAACCAAATGGATATAGTCCTCCCACTTAGAAGGCTTGCCCATTACATACATTCTCAACATATCTTCAATTATTCGATTAATTCTTTATGTCTTCCCATCTGACTCTGGGTGATATGTTATATTGAAATTTAAATTTGTTCCAAATCCCTTAAACAACCCCTTCCAAAAATTATAAGTGAACTTGGGATATCGATCCGACACTATTTCCTTAGGCACACCATGTAGCCTAGCAATTTCTCTCATGTAATTTTCTAGAATATTGGTTTCCTTATGAGTTACTTTTACCGGAATGAAATGTGCAAACTTTGTGAGTTTTTCCACCATTACCATGATGGAATCATGTTGCCTAGTTGTCCTTGGAAATCTAATAATGAAATCGATAATAACAACTTCCCATTTCCATTCAGGAATGGGAAATGGTTGCAGCAATCCCACTGGATGTTTATGCTCAGCCTTTACTTTTTGACATTCCATGCATCTAGCCAAATAATTAGTGATGTCTTTCTTCATACCATGCCAAAAACATTGGCCTCTTACAGCTATAATATTTTTCTGATATCCTAGATGCCCAACATATGGAACATTATGCATCTCCTTTAAAACTAAATTTCTCAATTCCTGAGAATTGGGAACACAAATTTTGTTCCAAAATAAGAGGATTCCATTCTCTTCTACCTTTTAATCCTTACATTTCTGTTGTATATCATTTTGTTGTAAGCTTTCTTTAATTTGCACATAATGTTGATCTGGTGTTACAACCTCTAGAATTCTATCTTTTAAATCTATCATGTACATACTAATGACTGTAGCATGTATTTTATGCACCCTTTTACTGAGTGCATCAACCAGTTTGTTCTCTTTTCCCTTTATGTGCTTGATATCAAAGTTATATTCACTAAGGAATTTCATCCATCTAGTTTTTCAAGCATTTAGTATTGGTTGTTCAATAAAATATTTCAAACCACTATGGTATGTCCTTAATTCAAATTTTCTTCCCATGAGGTAAGTCCTCCACATCCTTAAGGCATGTACTATGTCTTCCAACTCTAAGTCATGTGTGGAATAATTCATTTCATTTTCCTTCAGTTTTTCATACTCATAACAAATTACATGTCCATTTTGCATAAGGACTCCACCGAGCCCTTCCTTGCATGCACTTGTGCACACAAAAAAATCCTCATCTGGATCTACAAATTTTAAAATAGGTGCATTGGTTAACAAATCCTTTGAGCATTGGAAATTTTCTTCACATTTAGCACTCCATTCAAACTTTACTCCTTTCTTTTGAAAATATGTTATTGGGTGTGTGATTTTGAATAATCCTACATTGAGTCTCCTATAATAACCAACTAGAGCCATAAATGCTCTAACCTTCGAATTTTTTATTGGCGTTGGCCAAATCTTGATTGCTTCAATATTTCCTAGATCTACTGTTATGCCTTCTTCTGAAACAATGTGACCCAAATAATGGATCTTCTTTTGATAGAAAGTGCATTTACTTAACTTGGAATACAATTGGTGTTCTCTTAACACTTGTAGAACCATACTCAAATTTCGCTCATGCTCTTATTCTATCTTGGAATAGATAAGAATATCATCCAAAAATATAATTACAAACTTATCCAGGAAATATCTGAACACTCCATTCATCAGACACATAAATGTAGTCGGTGCATTTGTCAATCCAAAAGGCACCACCAAAAAATCATAGTGTCCATACCTTGTCCTAAAGGTTGTTTTGCTAGTGTCTTCTTCTTTGATTCTCACCTGATGATAGCCTAACCTCAAGTCAATCTTGGAGAATATATTTGTTCCTTTCAGTTGATAAAATAGATCATCAATCCTTGGAAAAGGATATTTATTCTTGACTGTAACCTTTTCAACTGTCTAAAGTCAATGTATAACCTCAGTGTTTTGTCTTTCATTTTGACAAAAAGAACTGGGGCACCCCAAGGATAAACACTTGGTAATATGTACCCTTTCTTTCATAACTCTTCTAGTTGCATTTGCAACTCTTTTAGCTCTGGAGTGCTCATTCTGTTGGGATTCTTAGATACTAGGGTGACTCCAGGCATTAAGTCAATTAAGAAATATATATCCCTCTTTGGTCGAAATCCTGGAAACTCCTCAAACACATATTCATACTCTTTTAAGACTGGATAATCTTGGAGACTTGGATCTATATCCTTCATTGGCTCTTCTATATGGGCTGCATATATCTGGCACACTTTTCTAAAACTTATTTTCAGCTGCAATGATGAAATTTCTCGGACAGATATAGGCCTTGGAATACCTCACACCATCCTTGAATTCCCTTCCTCATCAAGACATGTAAGCACCTTGTTATAAAAATCTAAAACAACACGATGATTTTCTAGGCAATCCATACCAATCAAACAGTCATAAGACCCAAGTGGTATGATGTTCAAACTTTTCTTAATGTTAGTTACATTCATATTTATAGGGAATTCTTTAACAAGATGATTAATTGTTCTCTTCATTCCGGTAGCTAGCTTAACTAACCAAGACTTTTCATGCTTACATGTATTCAATTTAAATATTTCAATTAATTTTGGATCTATATAGCTATGACTAGCTCCATAATCAATTAAAATAGCTATGAGTTGATTATAAATCTTACCTTCCACTTCAATCATGTGGGATTGATAGTCTACTTTTCTATTTTCCAAGGCTACATAGATCCTTGGAATGATTTTCCCCACATTATCTATTTTCTCCTCCTTCTTTATGTTATGAAAAGTATTCATTTTATCTCATTGATGAGGACATTTTGTATACATATGATCTCCTTCACATCCCCAACATTTTATGGGTTGTTTCCTTGGCCTATTTCCCAAGGACTCTGTCATTTTTTTATCACCTTGAGATGGCTACCCTTGCTAATATGATTGAGATATATTTCTCATTCAAGGTGAATTGAATCCTTTCTTCCTTTGATCCATATTTCCTTTCCTCTTGTCATCTCAGGCCCTTTGGAAAGCCAACTTTCCTATATTCTGCTCATACAAATACTTGGCCTTTCTTATGTATTCTTCTAAATTATCAGGTTCATCAAACTGATCTTTATCCTTGTAAAAGGATGGCATTCCACTCAAGAACCTATGAATTTTGACCTTCTCATATATGATGAAGCTCACATACCTGAGATGTTCCAAGAAATTTCTTGCATATTCATCCATGGTCATGTTCTTGAGTTTGAGTTCAAATAAATCTTGCATCTTCTTGTAATAATATTGTTCTGACAAGTACTTATGATAAAAGTATTTCTTGAACTGTTTCCAAGAAATTATCTTCTCATTAAGGTGCTTAAATTTCTTCAGCCAATCCCACCACATAGATTCCTTCCCTTGAAGGTGATAGGCTAAAATTCCAACTTATACATTTGATGACTATTTATGCAATTTGAACTATTTCTTCATTCCCAGTAACCATGCTTCTGAATCTTCACCTTTCTTGTTTTCTCCATCAAATGATGGTGGCTTGATTTTCCTCAGTTCCCCTTGCAAGATATCTAACCCATGTCTCCTTATCTGATGCCTGGAGGGGGATATCTACTTTCTGACCTTGAACATGCAAATTTTTTTCTAGTTGAGTGCCCTGGGGAATGATGATGTTGATTCCTAATAATACTCCTTGATCATCTAGATCCTCCATGATCATCCCTCCTATCATGAGACCTAGACAACTCCACTTTCTTGGCACTAGCTTATTTTCTTGTGCCTGAATATTTTTTGACTTGATTATGCATCATGTTTAGGCTTTGAACAATCTCTTATTGAGCCTTCATAATCTTCTCATTATTGGCCCTATAGCTCTGTACTTCTTTTTGTAGGCTTATCCTAGTTATAGGCTCCTTCCTATATCTTCTTCCATTAGACTTAGTCTCAGCATTACCCATAATAAAATGCAGACCTCTAACCTTTTATTTGTGGTTATAAGAACCTTGAGAATCCTCCATATTTCTAGTTCTCATGTAGGAACTAAAGTCTACTTTTTTGTATCTCTAATTCTGCAATAATTGTTGTTAGAATTAGGCATACTACAGAATATTTATTAATTATATTACATGTCATTCTTCATTTAAAATTATGAATAATATTAATGCACTACTCCAAAATATGATTCCTTAAATGCATTCCTTTGTGAAACAACTTTTCAACGGCTGTACTCATGCCTCAATCTGAGTTCTGAGTGAAAATTTACAACATCCACATGCTGCAATTTTCACTCATTTACTACTACATCAATCTCTTTTATTACTTTCAAAGAAAATGTGATTCCAAATTCAAAATTATAGGTTGAAATATGTCTTCTATTCCTAAATACCTTTCTAATTACTATTCATTTTCTTAAATCTGAGCTCCAAGCTAAAAATTATGGTCCAAAGAAGTTTAGGTTGTTGCACCCAATTTACCCCTGCATGCTACATGTGTCTTATTTCTCTTCTTGCACATTTTTAGGTACCTGTAATCCAATTATAACTCCATTGTTTTCTTCTTTGGATCATAATAGTTATTTCGACAACTCATGTGCCCCAAACAAACTCTTGAACATGGAATTATGCCCTCCAAAAGTAACTTTGGTGTCAAAGTTTTACCCTCACTGTTTTGGTTGTAACTTCGTCGTGCGAGCTTAGTTTTCCAAACCATTTAGATCATTGGATATTTCTCTCTGAGTTATTTTATTTTATCCACAAAGACAGACTATACCTTGGGACACTTTTTTCTTGTGGGTTCCGACTACCTAAAAGAATTGTTTAGGGCCTCAAAATCGGCTCACAAGTTTGTGACCTGTAAAAACCCAAAATATTATTTAAAATTTGATTTTTTTACTACTATAACATATATTTAAATATGACCATTGATATGAACTAAATTGGCCATCAAACACTGGCACTCTCCTTTGTTTTTTCACAACATTTTCCCTAAACCATCGATCCAACCGTCAACCATCGACTCAACTCCCCGACGATTGATTTTGCACACAACTTTAAACCGACCTATTCGACCATCGATTATTGGTGATATTCGTTGGTGAATGAAATATCCTCACTAATTCGTCTAAATCCCAACCATCAACCCATCATGTATCGTCGAAAACACTTCCCCAAATCAGTCGACCTGACCATCGGCCATCGACCACTTCTATTAGCTGATGTGGCATGATACATGGAGGTTGACGTGGAATGACACATCATCCTGAGGTGTCAACTTGGGTTACATGGAATGACACATGGATTTTGATATGTCATGAAATGTGGATGATGACGTTATCATTCTATTTTCCTCCATTGTTGATTGACCACTTCTCTTAGAAAATAAAAACTCTCGTCACAATCTGTTAATCCCTGATTCATTAGTCATCGGTGATCAACAGTCCCCCCTAGATGCATGAAACCTTTGTCAGATTCTGTCGATCCCTGATTTGTTGGTCATCGACGATCGATGATCCTCTCTAAATGCGTGAATTTTTTTTCAAATCATGTTGATCCCCAACCGTCGACCATTGACAAGTTTTGTTGCAAACCTCGTCACTTAGAAATTTTGGCCAAAAAATTATTGATCCTTGGCCTATTGGTTGTGGAGACTAATTATCTTCTTGATTCAGAGGTTTTTTTTAGTCTTGTTTGGATCCCATTTATTAAAGGGGGGGTGTGGGGGGTCTTTCCCCTCCACTGTTGTCGTCAGGGGAGTCCAGGGGGGTGACGATAATTAATGGATCCCCCCCTTGGTGGGGAATTTGGGGCTAGCACTCCCAAAGAGAAATTTTGGGAAAAATTGCCTTATAAAATATTGTAATTTCGTAGTCAATCTAGACCATTCATTACAAGGTCACAGATCTGACAGTAGAAGTTATGTTATGGATTTTTTCCCTAGAAAGAAACCCTCTTTTATGTATGAGGGAATTGTATTGCGGTTGAGGGTTATAGAAGATATTGTATTCTAAGAGAGGAGATTGTGATAAAAAGAAGAGGAATTTACAATGAGTGTGTTGTAGGTTGTATCTCTTCATTTTTTATGGACAATGAAAAGGAAGGACCTAGAAATTTCTCTAGTGGACGTAGCCCACACTGGGTGAACCACATATATCTATGTCTCTATTGTATTATGTATCTTTTGTGTTTTATTTCCACGTTTGTTTATTTCATTTCTCTGCGATCCTATTTTTCTAACACAACCATTGATCGTCGGTGATCGAAGGCTTCTTTTGATTGAACTCAACTCTTCGCCAAACTCACCAATTTGACCATCAGTCGTCAATGAGTTTTGCTGGAAAACTTAAACTCTTTGCAAAATTCGTCGATTTGACCATTGAACATCGACAAATTCAGTTGGAGAAATTCAACACTTAACAAAATTTGAGCACAATCCAGGTGAATCTGGACTGTCGATTTCCTCTAACTTTCAACCACAAAAATTGAATCTCAATCGTTGATTTGTTCGACCTTCCAAATGGTCGAACCTTGTGGATTTTTAAATTTATCTTGATGGATCTCAACCATCGATCTCAAGATCAGAAGCAATCTTGGTCATTGATTCGCCAAACTGCCTTCAACCCTATAGATGAACATTAAAACTCGAATTTTGACCATTCTAGGTCAAATTTTGATTTGCAACTTTACCGCTCTACTCCATTAACCCTCTAAAATCGTCCTAAGTCATTCAAACTCATATTTTTCCCACGGATTTGGGTATTTATCTTTAAATTCTCCATTTTTCCCCAAATCTGTCACAAACAAGATTCACAACAATGAATTTACTCAAATTCACACTCGTTCTTGGCCCATATGGGTCCATTGTTGAGCCAGTAGCTCTGATACCAATTTCTAACATACCCAACCCCGAGTTGGGTCATGTCACTACTAAAAGGACCCCTTAAAAATCTATGTTACTAAATCTATATGCGGAAATAATACTCAGCATGACATTCATTCACATGTAACTGTCTATGCTACCCCAAAACATAAATATAAAGTTCTTCTTAATTGTGCATAGAAAAACTAAATAAGATACAACAACATTCAACCACATAAACAAGGATTTAAATGCATCATTTTTCTCACAATAAGAAATTATAACCAAATATAACTCAGAGTAAATTGCATATAGCAATTGTATCATAAATTAACATGAATAAACACATTACATAAGAACACTTATCTTAATGAAATGTGCAACCCACTGCAAAGGAAGAACATTCCTCCCAACCATAGCCTTGGTGTTTGAGTTATCAACAGTAAGACACCCTTGAGTTGGGGCTACAAATCCACAAGAGATGGTGGTCCCTAAGGCTAGTTAATGTCCCCCTCTCAACAATCAAACTCACAGCTAATTCCAATCCACCAGCACTCTTCCCCTCAACATGCACAACCTAAGGGATGGAATCCCCTTTCACCACTCACAGTCCCTGAAGCCTCTCTAATCCCCTCCTAGGATTCCATCACAAGATGGGAAATAATTCCACTTGTTAGGACTTCAGAAAATTTTTGGTTGCAACACAAATTCACCCAGCGGCCAAAATGTCTACTTCTTGGATGAATTTTGAAAAACTCATCACTCCCAGGAACACAACCTCTTTCTCCAAAAAATTACAGTTTAAAACGATAGCCAAACATGTCCACAACAACTACCTTCAAGCTCCCCCACTCATAATTCCATTACTATCCATAAAACTCCATGTAAAAATAGCTCTCTATCCAGAAACATGAATGTGTCAAATCTAGTCTCCTACCCATACAAATATCCTATCTTTCTCTTGCTTGCTTGACTTGCACTCTTCTCCAATATGATTGTACTCAACCTCCATGCTCTTAATAACTATGGGAAGTGACTCCCACACCAACCCTCTTACATGAATTCAATGATTGGGCTCTAGAACACTCAACAACTAATGGAAGGTTCATGGTAAGGACAATTTTGAAGGAAATGAGAAAATGGTTTTGGTTTAATAGAGATGGGAAATTCTCCCCCCTTGGACCCCTTCCCTCTCATGTGGATACTTATCCCCCAATCTTCGTTCGTGTTTGTATGCAGTCGGTGACACATTTCATTCATTATATTTCAATTTACATCGTTTACATATTGGCTCTTGGCCATACATCACATTTATCATATATATCTCTTGGCTCTCGGCCACATACTATATTTACAATACACATCACTAGTTTGGGGTTTGAAAACATGGATGTTACTGTTTACATTCCATGAATAGAATGTTGACTACTATCCTAACATGAGAATCAAAGGACCCATTAAATTCTATTGCCTTGGGCATTCTTTCTTGATGTGTTGAATATAATTCTAAGAAGTTTTTTTTGTTAAATTATTTTGTATAACTCAGACCTTTTTGTTCACATGGTCATATTCCTATCATTAATTATATCAACTAATGGAATGAGAATATTTGTTTGATCATTATTTTTTATTAAAGCATAACATCAATTATTTAGCTTTAACTTGAGCCAATTAAGATTCAAATTTACACATTTTGAGAGGAAACAAGTCTCGATGTTAACATTTTGTTATTTTCAGATTAAATAAAGTTGTGAAGGAATATTTTATGTGACTTAAACTAGTTATAATAGTCATTAGTAATCCAATAGTATTTTGTTATATTAAAATCGAAAATATTATGATAAATTTGAATTTAAAACAATGTATTTGAATGGATTAAATTAACGTAGTTAACAATGTATGTGATGATTTTCATTTTTTAAAATTGTTTAGAAACAAAAAATTATAAAAAATATCTCAAGATGAATCATTTAAAATGGATTTCAAGACGAGTTAAAAACCCTATTTTTTATAGGTTATATCTTTGAAAGTATAATGAACCAAAACCCAAAATGTTTATCAAATGTACTTGGATATGTCTCCCGAGTAACCTCCATATTTTATTGTCTGAAGCATCCCCCCAAAAAAGTTATAGCGAAAATTCCAAGATGACTTGCTTGAAGAAGTAAAACACTAGGATCAATGCTCTAATACCAAATGTTATGATCCAATGCCTTGAGAATGATAAAAATGAATGAATAATAGTCCACTTCGAGGGGGAAACCTCCTTTTACAATATATTCAATGTAAAATATGAGATCAAATGATCATAAGATTAGGTCCCATTGGTGTGTGTGTGTGTGAGAGAGAGAGAGAGACAAATGGTACAATTATAATGAAAGGGTACAATGAAGGGTTCTAGCCTACATACAAATATAACACTAAAAATGTAATAATTCAATATCTATGGCTTAATAAGGGGTTTTATACTTAACATAGGGCTTTGTGTAGGACTTAACAATAAATGTCATATCCTATCTCTCTTGCTTCCCAATATTGATAGTAATTCTCTCCAACTTCAACCCTCATGACTTATGGATTGTTAAGCCCTAAGCAAGTTTCAAAGGAAGCTAGTTTTTATTACCTGTTTCAATAGGTGTAATAGGAACAGTTTGAGGGAATGATATTTCTACTATATTGAATCAGTTTTCATTGTATTATAATTGAAATCAATGCACCCTAATATTTTACATTATATGATTGAAATCATTTCAACTACTTGATTTCTCTAAATGATTTTCATTGTATTATCATTAAAATTAATGTAGCTTATTGTTTTTCATTATGTTATCGTTGAAATCAAAGCAACTACTTTATTGGTCTAAATGAAGTTTCACTATATCATCACTAAAATCAATCCACCTTATTGTTTTGCATTGGGTCATCACTAAAACCAATGCAACTACTTGCTTGTTTTAAATATTTTTCATTGTATTATCATTGAAATAAATATATTATTTCTTATTTCTTTATACCATTCTTGAAATCAATGCAACTATTAGTTATATTATTGTTGAAATCATTGCAACTACATGACTAATTTACATCGTTTTTTATTTTATCATCACTTAAATGAATACATGTTATCATTTTGCATTATATCATTGTTGAAATCAAAGTAATTATTTGTTATAGCATTGCTGAAATTAATGCAACTATTTGTTATATCATCGTTGAAATCATTGCAACTACACTAATTTACATCATTCTTCATTGTATCGTCAATTAAATCAATACACGTTATCATTTTGCATTATATCATTGTTGAAATCACTGCAACTATTTGTTATATCATTGTTGAAATTAATGCAACTATTTGTTCTATCATTGTTGAAATCATTGCAAACTACATGACTACTTGAAATTAATAATATATGAAAAAATCTTTAATATATAAAGTTCTTATTATTAAAACATCAATATCACCTTTTATTTTTAATATTTTTTAAACCAATGTAACTACTTGTTTGCTTTAAATAAATTTCCATTGTATTATCAATAAAATAAATATATCATTTCATATTTTTTTAATATCATTGCAACTACATGACTACTTTAAACTAATAATATATGAATAGTTCTGTAATATGTAAAATTTTTGTTATTGAAAAGTTAATATCATTTTTTATTTTTAATATTTTTTAAATCATTGCAGCTATTATTTTGCATTAAGTCATCATTAAAATAAATGCAATTTTTACTTACTTTGAATATATTTTCATTATATAATCACTAAAATAATATATCATTAACATTGTTTTCTTTTTTTTTAATATATATATATATATATATATATATATATATATATATATATATATATATATATTAAATAACATGAAGATGTAAATATTGTAAAAACATAAATATTCACAATATTTATACTTATAAAGGTTTGCAAAAATTAAAAAGTGATATATATTATTATTTATATTTATAAAAGTTTGCAAAAATTAAAAAGTGATATATATTATTAGATTTATATTTATAAAGGTTTGCAAAAATTAAAAAGTGATATATATTATTATTTATATTTATAAAAGTTTGCAAAAAATAAAAAGTGATATATATTATTAGATTTAATAATTAAAGATTATATATTTTTTTAAATTAAATTTGAAAAAATAAAGTATATAGGTTTTCATCCTTTTTCATAAAGCTCATGCAACAATTTAACTAACATGCAAGTGAATTGTTGTAATATACTTGTAACTTTAATTTATTAGAATTTCTATCATTTTATTTTGCAAACACAGTTGTTTAATAATATGAGTTTTCTTACACAAACATTGTTGTGAATTAATGTAATATAATTGTAATTTTGATTTATTAACATTTCTATTATTTTATTTTGCAAACATTGTTGTTCAATAATATGATTTTTCTTACACAAACATATCATATCATTAGTTATTCAAAAATTTCATAATTGTATGTATTAGAATCACAAAAAGATATTAAATTGTTTTTTATATTCTTAAAGAGTAAACTAGATATCAATAATTTCTACTACATCTGTGTTGATCACCACATAGTGAGTTTATCTCTTGAATTTTATAAATCTTAAAGAATCCAAAGTGTATGTTCTTTTGTAAATCATTATTTTATAAATCTTAAAGAATCCATAGTGTATGTGTTTATGTAAATCACTAGTGGACAGTTCCAACATGTGGGTTGTGGCCATCTAGGCACACTACATGGTGTGAGTTCGTTAAAGTCTAAACACAAGTACTATAATCTAGACAATAAACCCTAATCCCTCTTCATTCATCAAATCCTAAATCGTGAAAAAGATAAATATTTGCAAGGATTGTGGTCATTTGAGTGTATTACATGGATTGAGTTTGTAACGACCCCCATCGTTACGAATACATGCGACGCAAAGCAAGCGCTAATTTTCTTTTTTGGGGGTAGGAAGGTAACAATGACAAAAGTTAATCAACACAACTTGACGATGAACACAACTTACACAATTCATGAAACAAACAACAATGACCCAACACACTAACACATCATGCAACTGGATGAACATTCGATAATCAATGGACGAAAAATAAAAATGCCTACCCTATTGTCCTACCCTGCAAGGTTAGGACCTCTAGGACACATAAGAAACCCTCAAGCCCAGGTTCCCATCGATTTTGACCATTTAAGGTCTCTAGGTTGGTGACTGTTCTGAGGAACAAGGAGGTGACTACATCCCTCCCGTCAAACATAAGATCACACCTACTAAGATAAAAGACAACATCAATCAATCCCAACACCACGGCTTCGACGACCAGTAACTAGAAACCTTTATGGCAAGCAAATCCAATCACATTAAGGCATTACATAACCAAGTAACAACATCAATTACAATGAACACTACACCCACATTGGGAAGCACAAGACTCTGGCTAGGTTATCATTCACATCTAACAATCATGCGTGCAATGATCCCCTCATCGGGAATCATGCCATCACATGGCGATAGGCGTGACAGTAACCATGGCACAATATAACATATCTAGACCCTTAACCCAAGCAAAATCCCACACACTAGGAGATTGAATTATTTGTCAATAAATACATGAAGACTATACCCAAGCACCCAATCAACAAGTCAACAAGATGACATGTGACATAATTCAAATTTAAATTGTGCAACTAACCGAAGGATTTCTTTTTCCTACAAATAAATCATATGTGGTGTAACAACTATGACCAACCATCATTTACAATTCAACTTAAGGCACAAGGGGCATAGTAACCAATTAACTATTAAACTATTAATCAATTTAGAAAAAACAACTATTATACCCTCAACCATTAATCTTGCGCAAACCATTAAACTATTACACAAATAAACCATAAAACATTAGTTGTTAATTCATTATGACTAAGTGAAAATGAGTAAACTATTACCATTGCAATTAATCAATTAATCTATTAAGCAATTAAGCTATTATATTGCAGCAATTAAGCTATTACATTGCAGCAATTAATACACGAATATTTAATTCGTTCCTACCAGTCCTCTAACAAACTTAGCGTTGTCAATAGCTGGATAATAAAATCGTTTCTCTGACAACTCAATGTTGTCAATGGATGGGAAAAATTGAAAGGAACAGTTACAACAAGGAAAATGTTCTCATTTGTTTTATTCCTGTAGTAAACGGTTGGATATTCTGGGTGAGTGGCCGTACCCTTTTCAAGAAATTTTGTATAATTATTGTTTTGAATATAAAAATAGAATGTACAACAAATCGTTTAATGGACAACTCTTCAATAAATACTGAATCACTAGGTTGACCAAAGAATGGATATGTCAATAGACACTCCCATCTGGATTAGATTTCCATACCTCCCTTCTGAATTCTGGAACGCAAAACGTTTTAATCTCAATAGTTAGGTGGGGATTAGATTTCAGTTATTGTTAGAGGTTAGAGCTTATTTCCAAGCAACTTTTTCATTCTTTTGAGAGAGAACAATTCCAAAGGTTTGTGGTTCCTCGGTAGGACATGACTCTTCATGAAGTACTATATCACTGGGTTTGATCCAAGAATGGATTTTCTCATAACTACTCTAGTCAGGATTAGATTCCTTATCGAATTCTGGAAGGGATATGAATTTAGGTTGATTGGCTTAATTAAGTCATCTAAGATAACGAAGGAAAGAGGAGTTGGCTAACTACATTTTCAAGAATCTCTACAAACACTGACTTGAGAAAAAGCCTATCCCATAAAGGATGAACCTTTTCTTGAGAGCCGGAAAGCATACTCAGGAGCTGTAGTATGAAAGCATTTCGTTTAAATGCAAGGGTTGCGATGAGTATGTCCATATGGAGTTTAAATTCTAGTTACACCCAACTTCAATTATTCCCTTCGAGGATTACACACTAATAATGGTAGAAGTAACCATTAGAGGGCTAGAGCGATAAGAAAGGGAAGGAGGTTGAAGATGATTCTAAAATCTGGAGACAACATCACTGCTGATAAATAAAACGAATCTGCATAAAAGCAATTCAGTAGTACCTGATGGAAGAAATTTGGTAGTTGTGGATATCCATGAGTTGTGCACATCCGCCATTATCGAAGCCAAGAATCTTGTGAGTCGTGCACATCCTCCATTATCAAAGCCAAGAATATTGTGCGTTGCCTTGTTTGCAGGAGGACGAAGAGCATAGCAGCTACCCAATCAACCTACGTATTCATGGTAAACAATTCTGACAGTTTCCAAGTATTACGCTGGAATATATATCGTGGTTGTACAATAGGGTGAAATCCCAGTGATAAAATGTAGTCATTTGTAGCAAAAATACAAAATGAAATAGTAATACAAAAACAAAGAGAATCAATACGCAGAGAATCAATACAACTCTGAGAATCAAAATGCAGAGAATCAATACAACAAGAAAACATGAATCCGGTAGCCGGGAGAAGTTATAGTTTTGGCTCGAAGACATGAGCAACAGAGCTACCAAGTGGAACTCTAATCTGTAGGGCCGAATCCAATCCAAAACCATTCATGGTGATTTCCCATCAAGCAACCATTGAAAAGAAGGCAAGTATTTGAATGCGTATTTTAATGGTAGATCAGTAGAGTCCACCGCCCATGCCATTAAGGAATGGATCAAAAGATATTTTTGAAGCACAGATAAACAAACGTTGGTAACTGGAGAGACCTCCCCAAAATCGTTGTGTGGAAGCGTGAGTTTGTAGAAAAAAAAATCACAATAATCGCAGAGGCTAAGGAGGGAATAAACGCCCAGGAGAGAATTCCTTGCTGGGAAGAGAAATGATCCTACAGTTATTATCCATGCACAGGAAAGTAGGGAATTTGAATCCATATCTTTAACACCAGAGTGAAAGACAGTCGATTCGGCTCTGTTATTGGATAAATCCGTAAGTGCGGACACGAACCGATCTCCCTAGATCCACCTGGATCTAGAACAAAGCAAGACAGAATAATACTCTTTCCCTAGATTTTGACTATTGAATGAACTAGGAGGCAAGAACAAGTTACATACCTTATAATCGCTTCCTATGGTATTTGTTTCTCCTGCTTCACTCCAGTGCTCTTGTGCAGCCAAGACTAAGACAAGACAAACCAACCAAAGTGAAGAAAGCACAATCTATTCAATAGTCAATCTATGTATATGATCAAGGAGTTATACAATAAAGTGGAATCAACTTTATGGGAAAGAGACATATTACTGTATCATATTGATGGAAAGTAAAGATTACAATCTGAGCCTTGATGTCATAAACTTCCTTTCGATGGCCCTTGGCTCTGACACACACACTTGCTCACTTGCATGAAGAATATCAAAACCCTTATGATATGCTTGCTGGAGTTTCCTAGCCTGTTGTAGCTTCAATCCTTCACACAATCTTTCACCAATTCTCCAATAAATATTGCTTAACATTGTTTGCTTAACCTTTTCCATGAGAATTCACTCAATATATAGGAGAGAATGAATTGGTTACTTGGATAAGAATGATCCCAAAATATCAGGGAATCCAGTACTAGGATAACCATTCGAATGCCATCTCACCCTTCTAGAAGATTCCCTTCTAGAAGCATCAAGAATTCATATTTTTCCCTTCTTTAGAAAGAGTTCGCACCCTAGCAGTTCAACACAGTGTGAACTTCTCGCACCCTGGCTTAAGGCAGCCTGCGAGAATCATACATTCTCGCAGGCAAATATACTAGTAGCCTGCGAACCTCCTTCAAAAATGATATTTTTGGAAAGAGAAGAAAGTAACTTTTCTCAGGAGAAAGTTCTTATGAAGATCCTGAGTACACCATCATTAATAAATCATCATGATAACCAAAATCATGGGTAACAGAATTCCCCCCAAAGTATGAGGTTGGAATCAGTGACAGCCGATAGACTTTGTAAGATGCATGTGTGTGTCGAGAACCAGGAGCACGTCTAATCGGAAACCTGTGAATCAACCAAGCATCTGCAGAATATCATATATATCAATTTCTGAGGTAGGCATTCCCATACTCAGATCATAGACTAATGACATTATAGACATGGGTCATGGCCACCAATCATACACTATGGATCCATACCGTCAAAATATAGCATAGCCACTGGAATACACTGTGGATCTATGCGAGAAATTTCAAATCAAGATGACATAGCCACGAGACATACATAGTGGATCTATGTGTCACAAATTATACATACTCCATCGCAACCTGGATCACAAAGATGATATCCAGGGTCTTCAATATCGTCTCCCAAAGTACAAATCTAACCATGTGATCACAGGTGTTGAAGTCAAACATGGTAGAAACCACTTGATTACCGGTCATTGATGAAACCGTTAACAAGTGCGAGGGAAATCACCATTGATTTCAATGACTCCCAAGGTACTATAGTACAATACATCGAGTGTGAATAAATGAGTTG
>ML799679.1:97517-113698 GCA_009831015.1 Picea engelmannii
CCTTGATGTCGTAAACTTCCTTTCGATGGCCCTTGGCTCTGACACACACACTTGCTCACTTGCATGAAGAAGATCAAAACCCTTATGATATGCTTGCTGGAGTTTCCTAGCTTGTTGTAGCTTCAATCCTTCACACAATATTTCACCAATTCTCCAATAAATCTTTCTTAACCTTGTTTTCTTAACCTTTTCCATGAGAATTCACTCAATATATAGGAGATAATGAATTGGTTTCTTGGATAAGAATGATCCCAAAATATCAGGGAATCCAGTACTAGGATAACCATTCGAATGCCATCTCACCCTTCTAGAAGATTCCCTTCTAGAAGCATCGAGAATTCATCTCTTTCCCTTCTTTAGAAAGAGTTCGCACCCTAGCAGTTCAACACAGTGCGAACTTCTCGCACCCTGGCTTAAGGCAGCCTGTGAGAATCATACATTCTTGCAGGCAAATATACTAGTAGCCTGCGAACCTCCTTCAAAAATGATATTTATGGAAAGAGAAGAAAGTAACTTTTCTCAGGAGAAAGTTCTTATGAAGAGCCTGAGTACACCATCATTAATACATCATCATGATAACCAAAATCATGGGTAACAGGCTCTTGGCCGACTAGTCAGGCACTGACTAATAACTTAAAGGATAAAGGAAGAGGAGATAAAAACACAATTTCTCCTTGTACTAAAAACAATAAAAAAAACTGCAGAGAATCATTTACATTCAGAATTTGGGTTCTCCATTGGAAATCAAATCAAAAGTACAGTGAGCATAAGCTAGGAAAGCTTTGAATTCTTTGTTCATAAAACATTGGCCTCTTCAAGATAAATTCGCTGAAAGATAAAATGAAATATCTGGATAGTATTACTTTGAATAAAACATAAACTTTAACACAATAGAAGTACCTTAACTGAAGGCGCAAGAACATAATTTAACTACCCTTCAACCAAATTGTACAAGCATAAATTGCCAGACAAGAAAATTAACCAAATTTTTAACACAATGACGCACACGTGCTTTCTCCATTAGAGAGATGCATATACAGGGAACTTAACTACCATCCAAAAAAAATATACTCATGCGTATCATAGCCAAATGTGAATGCTCTGAAGTCATTGTCCCGCATGCTCTCCATCCAACTCCCACTTTCCAACCAATGTAACATCAACGGTACCTCCCAACCAACGCTAGGGGTACTCTTCTTCCCCCTGAGCCCCCCGAGCCGCAAAGGGGCCATGCACACAATACTAGAGAATGATAGCAACCATCTCGCCTCACAAGGTCAAGCTACGACTCGTTACCCAAGCTGGGTATCCCAATTCCCACAAGTGAAAACTCACTCAAGATAAAAAAAAATTGACAACGTAATGTTACACAAGCCAAAAATGTCCCCCTACTCCTCCTCAACCATCTTTTTTATAGTGTTTCTTAGTCATTTGTTTCCCAAACCCTCATTAAATTCCTTTTTAATTTATTTAATTAGGAAAAACCTCCCCCGTACACATCTCGCTCGATCCCCTAGTTGCAATAGAAAATCAATTTATTAATTAATTAAATATTCCTATTTCCCTCAACCACCTAAAAGAATTCCTAAAAATTCTCATCGGTGTCCCAATATTCCTTTACAATTCTTAAATGATTTATGCCTTACTTAATTCCTAGTTGAGTTTACAAATAGAAAGTTCCAAAGGATAGACTCCTTACTAAGTTAGACATTCCCCTTTTTCTTTTAAGTTTCACCTTTTCTTTAAGTTTCCCCTTTTCCTTAGGTTTCCCCCTTTTATTTAAGTTTCCCTTTTTCTTAAATTTTCTCGTTTTTATAACTAAGTTCATAATTAGCAAGTTTAGACAAAAACAACCAAATACCCCCTTTTTTAATTAAATCTTTATTAAAATTTCCACTTTAATTATTAATTCTTGTATTTTCTTTACCCCCTTATTGTTATAACTCTAATTAGTTTTTTTTTTTGGTTCTACTCAGACCTAGGTTTTCAATTCACTAGGCTTGGCAAAAGTTCTTAAGGGAAAAATTAGTTATTAAACTTCACTTATCACATCATTCATTTTAAGGCCGACCAGGTCCTGAGACATAGTTTTCTAGGCACTAGGTTTATTAACTTACCACAGTTAAAATCGCGACGTTCCCTTTAGGACACACTACGTGCTCCAAGGGTGTCAATCACCTCTTTATGTTTTCTTTACGCGATGTGCCCTTCAAGACAAACTACGTGCTCCAAGGGTTCCACTCACCTCTTCACTAAATTTGGTAGATGTCAAACCCCTGGAATCAATACTCCATCAGGTGATCTTGTGGGAGACTAAGGGAATATAAGAAATAAATACCATGCCTTATTGCATGCCCCTTAGAATCATCATGGGCGACTGTTACAGTCTTCCCTCACAACATCGCGGGTATCTTGAACTAGGTAATTGTTAACCTACGGTTCGAGCCATGACAAGAGGGCTAGTAGGTTATGGCAGGGCTTCTGCCACACCTCTCCCTCAATATCTATGGGTGTCGTGCGTGACCCCTTTACTCCAAATGTGAGTCTGGTTAGCAAGATATTGTCAACCTGCATCCATCAATGAATCATGTCAGCAATAAAAATCAACATCATAATATCTAATCATATGTACATATGTCACATCAACAACATTCAAACCCTAACAGTCCACTCCCCGACTCGATCTAGAGTCCAAGGGATTTCATCGATGCCTTGGCATCCTCAACGTTTAGAGTTCTACACAATCAGGAGAACCCAATCAATAGCACCTATCGATGTAAATATAGAAAAAATAACATATCATCAAATCCACAATATTTCATAATCATAATCAAAATAGCCAGTAGTATAATGACTCGGATCACTTGCAAGCAAGTGTCCTCAAAGAATAAGTCTGCTCAGTGTGTGCAAGAGAGGGATGTTACATACACCCCCTCTTGTTTTAAACTTCGCCCCGAAGTTTCACCGTATAAAAGTGTCAAAATAAAGTGTATCACAATATCATATGTCTAGCTATGAAACAAAAATGGAAATTGTTGACGCATATCATATGCGTCCTCCTAGGTCATCGAGTGTGGACTATAGTTGTCCCACTGGACCTTGACCTGATCTACTATTCGACGTCGTATCTATCATCTGTGATGGTCCAGGATGTGTATTGGCTCTGTTGTGAGCTCACCCTCATCGAATACCTGCAACGAACTCATTTTAATAATGTGTGTAGGATCACTAACATAATGTCTCAAAATAGAAACGTGAAAAACATCGTGCATACACCTCAAAGAATCAAGAAAGGCTAGACGATAAGCCACATGCCCCTTATTTTCCACAATCTCGAAAGGTTCCACGAACCTAGGAGAGATTTTAGCACCCTTTCCAAACTTGATCGAGCTCTTATGCGGTTTCACTCGCAAGAAGACTCAATCACCAACTTCATAACTACGATCGACACGATGTGCATCGGCATAACTCTTCTGTTGATCATGCGCTTCCTTGATCCTTTGTCTTATTGTTTTCATTTGGTATTCCATTTCTTGGATCGTTTATGGTCCCATCAGGACCCTATCCTCAAGCCGATCCTAAATCAAAGGCATCAGACACAGTCGCTCGTAAAGAAACTTGAAATGCACCAACTTAATGGCACTTTGATCAAAAACATTTGTATGCAAACTCTACCAGTGGAAAGAACTCTTCTCAAAACTATTGTTGGTCCATAACGTACATACACAACATATCCTCTAATATTTGGTTTGTTCTTTCAGTCTGACCATATGTCTTCGGGTGATACACGGTACTAAAGTTAAGTTGGGTTCCCATGGCCTCTTGGAAACTAGTCCAAAATCATCCTATAAACACCGATCCTCTATCAGATATAATCATCTTAGGCATGTCATGCAGCCTCACAATCTCACCGATGAAAACTCTAGCTATGTTAGGTGCCTGATATGTCATACGCACAAGAATAAAATGAGCACTCTTCGTCAGAGTGTCGACTACCAAAAAAACCGAGTTGTGTCTCCTTTCTGTCAGTGGCAATCCAACAATGAAATCCATCGAAATGACCTCCTATTTCAATTCTGAAATAGCGTGTGGTTGTAGTAATCTTGTTGGATGTCTATGTTCATCCTTCACTTGCTGACATTCTAGACATATTTCCTCGTAGTTGACTATGTCCACCTTCATTCCTTTCCAAAAGAATAATGGTTTAAGGTCTGCCCTCATCTTCGTGACTCATGGGTGAGCCATGTACTCTGCTCTGTGAGCCTAGTTTAGGATCAAACTCCTCAACTCATCATTGGGTGGCACTTAAATTTGACTTTTAAATCTCAATAATCTGTCGTTGTCCACAATAAATCTCTCAAGTTTTGGTACCATCATTGTGTTTTGTCTGATAAAATCCTTGACCTCCTTGTACCATTCATAGTCATGCTGTAAATTTAGGATCTTTTCACGTAGATTCGTCTGAAAAGGCATCACCGAAAATATGTGTGGTCTCTGACTCAATGCATCTGCCACTCTGTTCACTGTTCCTTTTATGTAAGTAATCTTGAAATCATACTCGCCAAGCAATTCCGACCAACGTCATTGTCATGCATTCAAGTTGCTTTGCGTAAAGATGTGTTGTAGACCACAACGGTCCATTTTTAGTTCAAATTTTCATCCAATAAGGTAGTGTATCCAAAATCTCAAGGCATAAACAATGGCTAAAAAATCTAAATCGTGTGTTGCATAGTTCTCCTCATGCCTTCTCAACTTTCTCGAGATGTAAGCGATCACTCGACCCTCTTGCATCAAGACTCTGCCTAAGCCTTCTTTGGATGCATCAGTGCATACCAAGAAGTTCGCATCCATGTCAGGGACATTTAGTATCGGTGTTGTTTTCAACAGCTCCTTGAGCCTATGAAATGCCTCCACGCATTTCTTGGTCCAAACAAACTTCTTGTTCTTCTTCTGCAATTTCGTGATTGGATTTGCTATCTTCGAAAAACCCTCGATGAACCGTCGATAGTATCTCGCTAAACCCATAAATCTATGCACTTCGGGAAATTCGTCAGCGCAGGCCATTCCATAATAACCTTAACCTTTGTTGGATCCATAGTGATACCTTCGTCGGAGATGACATGCCCTAAGTAATGAATCTTTGATTGATAAAACAAGCATTTGGATAGTTTCCCAAATAATTTTTTCTCTCGAAGACACTGTAGCACCAAGCGCAAGTGCTCGTCATGCTCCTCCATCTTCCAAGAATATATCAAAATATCATCAATGAATACTTGGACGAACTTGTCCAAGTATTTACGGAACAACCTGTTCATGAAACTCATAAATACCCCTATGGATTTCGTCAATCCAAACGGTAAAACAGTAAACTTGTAATGTCCAAACCTCGTCTTAAAGGTGGTCTTAGGGATGTTGTCCTCTTTGATCTATAACTAGTGATACCCTGATCTCAAGTCAATTTTTGAAAACACCTTTGCACCTTTCAACTGATCAAACAGATCATCAATCCTTGGCAATGAATACTGACTCTTGATCCTTGTCTTGTTCAATTGATGGTAGTGAATGTAGAGTCTCCATGAAACATCCTTCTTTCATATGAAGATAACAGGCACACCCCATGGTGACACACTTGGACGTATAAGTCCTAGGTCCAACTCCTTCAGTTGCATTTTCAACTCATGTAACTCCAGCGTCGACATCTGATACAGCGTTCTTGCTATTGGTTCAATTCCTAGTTTTAGGTCGACGGTAAATTCCAACTCCCTCTCTGGCGGCATCCCTGGTAACTCCTCAGGGAAGACATCCACAAACTTTCTCACCACTGGAAGGTGTTCTAGACCATCCACTACTCCCTTCTCATTCAATGCAAGGATCACATAAAGCTTACATCCCTTGTGCATTATTTTCCATAGCTACAAAGAAGAGATGAACCTCAAGGAGACTCCCTAGTTTCGACCTATAACCACGCGTCTATGTCCCTCATCATCGACCAAGCTCAACCGCTTTGCCTTACAGACGATTATTACATCATGTGATTCCAACCAGTCCATATTGATCATGACATCATAAGACCCTAAGGTTGTGACATATAGGTTGTCCCTAGTAAAAAACTCTCCCAAGTTAAGGCTATAGCCCGTAACCTTCCCACCAACCTTATGTTTGGCTCCCAAAGTCATTTCTACAAAGCTAAACTTGTCCTATTTGACTTCCTTTACCTTAATTATTTTTAGTGTTGCACTAGAAATAAAAATCTCTGTAGCACCTGGATCTATCAAAATACTAAGGGTCTGGTCAGCGACAGAACCTGACGTCTCGAGCACAATCAACCGGTGCTCTTCCTGGCGGTTATTCACCACTACATGAATCTGATGGGCCTTTCCCAAATCTCCCATGAGAGTGGTCCGGCTGATCCATATGCTCTGGTCCTCTCCACTGGGCAGTCTCACTGGTAATTTGGCTCCCAACATGTCCAACACACTTTCTTCAGTCCAATTCTCCTGGTACCCAAAGTATAAGATGATGTCCCATCGGCCTGGAACCCTAGTCTGTTCTACTAAACAAGCCTAAACTATTGTTGTTGTGGTCGACGTTGCTACTGGTGTGGTGGTCCTCGGTAAGGAGTCTGTTGTCGGTGTGGTGGTCCTCAGTAAGGATTTCGTTGGTGAGGCGCTGGTCGCCGAGGTGTAGTGAAAATGGATCCTCTCTGGAAGCCACGATATCTTGTTGAATGTCTAGCTGGTGTCTGATGCTGCTGCGCACCAGATGACACCTGCCTCACTGGTCTCATTGGAGTCCATATATGAACCCCACTGATAAGCGCCTCCTCTACTATGAGGTCCCTCTGGGCAACATCATGCAAGGTCTGAGGCATCAGGATCCTAACCTTTGCATGAATTCTTACATTAAGTCCAAACACAAACCTATTGACCTTACGTTTCTCGATATTCAAGTGTGGAGCATACCGAAGCAGCTCCATAAAATGGGCCTCGTACTCAGGAACCCTATGACTGCCCTTTTTCAAGGCGTTGAACTCGTTGAGCTAACGCTTAATGAATTCCTTAGAAATATACCTCTCCTGGAACCATTCCTTGAATAGTTCCCATGACACGTCTTCGAATTCCATGTTCAATTGAGGCATGAGCGTCTTCCATCATAGAAGAGCACTCCCCTTCAGTTGAAAGACCTCCCTGCAGACCATCATGATGGAGGTCATAAACGTGAAGCATGAAGTACATCGCCTTTCTCTCCATCCATGCCTCGAACGACTGAGCCTTTCGTGGCACTCATGGACTTGAGAACTTATCCCTCTCGAGTTCTTGGTGAATTCTAACAGTATTGGTTGGGGCGCATTGTGGACCCTCAGGGGTACAGGCACCCTGGACTCATCTCAGTACATATGGTGAATCAAGGCCTTTTCCATTCCCTGGAAGGACTTTGTTAGACCATCATCATCCCTTACAACAATCGAATCCATCCCAAGGACTTGTTCTTCCCCTTGGGGGTTAGACTCCGAGGGTACGGGCACTTATGGAGGCGTCACACCTCCTTCCATGGCACCACATTGTGAACCTCTATGGAGTCCTCTAATCAATATCACGACATGTACACGTTAAATTTTTAAGTAGTGCTAGTTTATTACTCAAGGGTTTACTGCAGTGGAAAGCATGGCGATCCATAGTCACAGGGTTGAACCTCGCTCTAATACAATATGTAATGCCCCCATCGTTACAACTACATGCGACACAAAGCAAGTGCCAATTTTGTTTTTTTGGGAAGGAAGGTAACAATGACAACAATTAATCAACACAACTTGATGACGAACACAACTTACACAATTTAGGCAACATACAACAATGACCCAACACACTAGCACATCATGCAACTAGACAAACATGCAATAATCAATGGACGAAAAATAAAAATGACTACCCGCCCATCTTAACCTGCAAGGTTAGGACCTCCGGGACACATAAGAAATTCTCAAGCCTAGGTTGACATCAATTTTGACCATTTAAGGTCTCCAGGCTAGCGACTGTTTTGAGGAACAAGGAGGTGAATACATCCCTCCTGTCGGATGCAAGATCACGCCTACTAAGCTAAAGGACAACATCAATCAATCCTGACACCACGACTTCGATGACCAGTAACTAGAAACCTCTACAGCGATCCAATAACAATAAGGCATTACAAAACCAAGTAACAACATCAATTACAATGAACACTACACCCACATTGGGAAGCACAAGACTCTGGCCAGGTTATCATTTGCATCTATCAATCAGGCACGCAATGATCCCCTCATCAGGAATCATGTCGTCACATGGTGATAGGCATGACAGTAACCATGGCGCAATATAACATATCTAGACCCTTAACCCAATAAAAATCCCACGCGCTAGGAGACTAAATTATCTGTTAATAAATGCACGAAGACTATACCCAAGCACCCAATCAACAAGACACCAGGTGACATCATTCAAATTTAAATTGTGCAACTAACCGAAGGATTTCTTTTTCCTACAAGGCAATCATATGTGGTGTAACAACTATGAACAACCATCATTTACAATTCAACTTAAGGCACAAGGCACATAGAAACCAATTAACTGTTAAACTATTAATCAATTTAGCAAAAAATACCATTATACCCTCAACCATTAATCTTGCACAAGCCATTAAACTATTACATAAATAAACCATAAACCATTAGCTACTATTATGACTAAGTGAAAATGAGTGAACTATTACCAATGCAATTAATCAATTAATCTATTAATCAATTAAGCTATTACATTGCAGCAATTAATACACGAATATTTAATTTGTTCCTACCAGTCCTCTGACAAACTCAGCGTTGTCAATAGCTGGATAATAAAATTGTTTCTCTGACAATTCAATGTTGTCAATGGATAGGAATAATCAAAAGGAACAATTATAGCAAGGAAAATGTTCTCATTTGTTTTATTCTTGTAGTAAACGATTGGATATTCTAGGTGAGTGGTCATACGCTTTTCAAGAAATTTTGTATAATTATTGTTTTAAATAAAAAAAAATAGAATGTACAACAAATCGTTTAATGGACAACTCTTCAATAAATACTGAATCACTAGGTTGGCCAAAGAATGGATATGTCCATAGACACTCCCATCTGGATCAGATTTCCATACCTCCCTTTTGAATTATGGAACGTAAAATGTTTTAAGCTAAATAGCTAGGTAAGGTTTAGATTTCATTTATTGTCATAGGTTAGAGCTTATTTCCAAGAAACTTTTGCATTCTTTTGAGAGAGCACAATGCCAAAGGTTTGTGGTTCCTCGGTAGGACAGGACTCTTCGTGAAGTACTTTATCACTGGGTTTGATCCAAGAATGGATCTACTCATAACTACTCCAGTCAGGATTGGATTCCTTATTGGATTCTGGAAGGGATATGAATTTAGGTTGATTGGCTTAATTAAGTCATCTAAGATAACAAAGGAAAGAGGAGTTGGATAGCTACATTTTCAAGAATCTTTGCAAACACTTACCTGAGAAAAATCCTATCCCATAAAGGATTAACCTTTTCTTGAGAGATGAAAAGCATACTCAGGAGCTGCAGTATGACAACATTATGTTTAAATGTGAGGGTTGTGATGAGTATGGCGATATGGATTTCAAATGCCAGTTACACCTAGCTTCAAGTATTCCCTTCATGGATTACACACTAATAATGGGAGAAGTAACCATTAGAGGGCTAGAGTGATAATAAAGTGCAGGAGGTTGAAGATGATTATGAAATCTGGAGACAACATCACTGCTGATAAATAAAAAGAATCTGCATAAAAGAAATTTAGTAGTACATGATGGAAGTAGTTTGGTAGATGTGGATATCCATGAGCCATGCGCATCTGCCATTATTGAAGCCAAGAAGCTTTTGATTTGTGCACATCCGCCATTATCAAAGCCAAGAAGCTTGTGCGTCGCCTCCTTTGCAGGAGGACAAAGAGCATAGAAGTTGCCCAATCAACCTACGTATTCATGGTAAACAATTCTGATAGTGTCCAATTATTACGCTGGAATATATATCGTGGTTGTAAAATAGGGTGAAATGCCAGTGATAAAACACAGATATCCATAGAAAAAATACAAATCGCAGTAGTAATACAAAAATATAGAGAATCAATACGCAGAGAATCAATACAACTCTGAGAATCAAACACAGAGAATCAATACAACAAGAAAACATGAACCTGGTAGCTGGGAGAAGTTATAGTTTTGGCTTGAAGACATGAGCAACAAAGATGCCAAGTGGAAATCTGAAATCTAGGGGCGACTCCAATCCAAAAACATTCATGGTGTTTTGCCATCAAGTGGCCATTGAAAAGAAGGCAAGTATTTGAAGGCGCATTTTAATGGTAGATTAGTAGAGTCCACCGCCAGTGCCATTAAGGAATGGATCAAAAGATCTTTGTGAAGCGTAGAGAAACAAGCGTTGGTGAACTGGAGATACCTCCCCAAAATTATTGTGTGGAAGCGCGAGTTCGCAGAAAATAATAATAATAATAATCACAGAGGCTAAGGAGGGAATAAACGCCCAGGAGATAATTCCTTGTTGGGTAGAGAAATTATCCTAGAATTATTATCCATGCATAGGAAAGAAGGGCATTTGAATCTAAATATTTAACACCAGAGTGAAAGACAAATGATTTGGCTCCTGATCGACTGCTCAGGCATGAACTAATAACTTAAAGGATAAAGGAACATGACATAAAAAAACATAATTTCTCCTTGTATTAAAAACAATAAAAAAAAACACATAGAATCATTTACTTTCAGAGTTTGGGTTCGCCATTGGAAATAAAATCAAAGGTATAGTGAGTATAAGGCTGGGAAAACTTTGATTTATTTGTTCATAAAATGTTGCCCTCTTCAAGACAAATTCGCTGAAAGATAAAATGAAATATCTGGATAGTATTACGCTAAATAAAACATAAAATTTAACACAATATAAGTACCTTAACTGAAAGCGCAGGAACATAATTTAACTACCCTTCAACCAAAGTTTACAAGCGTAAATTGCCAGAACAAAAAATTAACCAATTTTTTAATATAGTGATGCACGCGTGCTTTCGACGTTAGAGAGATGCATATACAGGGAATTTAACTACCATCCAATACAAATATACACATGTGTATCATAGCTAAATGTGAATTCTCTGAATTCATTGTCATGTGCATGCTCTATCCATCTCTCGCTTTCCAACCGATGTGACATCACTGGTACCTCCCAGCCAAGGCTAGGGGTACCCGTATTCCCCCTGAGCCCCCCGAGATGCAAAGGGTCCACACAAACAATACCATAGAATGCTAGCACCCATCTCGCCTCGCAAGGTCGAGATACCACTCGTTACCCGAGTTGGGTATCCCAACTCCCACAAGTGAAAACTTAGTCAATATACAAATTTCGACAGCGTAACATTACGCAAGACAAAAATGTCCCCCTACTCCTCATCATCCATCCTTTTTTAGAGTTTCTTAGTCATTAGTTTCCCAAACCCTCATTAAATTCCTTTTTCATTTATTTAATTAGGAAAAACCTCCCCCATACACATGTCACCCGATCCCCTTGTTGCACCAGAAAATCAATTTATTAATTAATTAAATATTCCTATTTCCCTCACCCACCTAAAAGAATTCCTAAAAATGCTCCTCAGTGTCCCAATATTTCCTTACAATTCTTAAATGACTTATGCCTTACTTAATTCCTAGTTGAGTTCATAAATGAAAAGTTCCAAAGCCTAGATTCTTTACTAAGTTATACATTCCCCCTTTTCTTTTAAGTTTCCCCTTTTCTTTAAGTTTCCCCTTTTCCTTAGGTTTCCCCCTTTTCTTTAAGTTTCTCTTTTTCGTAAAGTTTCCCCTTTTTATAACTAAGTTCATAATTAGCAGGTTTAGACAAAAACAACCAAATAGCCCCTTTTTTAATTAAACCTTTATTAAAATTTCCACTTTAATTATTAATGCTTGTATTTTTTTTACCCCCTTCTTGTTATAAGTCTAATTAGTTTTTGTTTTTTTTTTGGTTCTACTCAGACCTAGGTTTTCAATTCACTAGACTTGGCGACAGTTCTTAAGGGAAAAATTAGTTATTAAACTTTACTTATCACATCATTCATTTTAAGGCCGACTAGGTCCTATGGAGGCATAGTTTTCTAGGCACTAGGTTTATTAACTTACCACAGTTAAAATCATGACGTGCCCTTCAGGATGCACTACGTGCTCCAAGGGTGCCACTTGCCTCTTTCTATTTTCTTTGTGTGATGTGCCCTTCAAGACGCACGACGTGCTCCAAGGGTGCCACTCGCCTCTTGACTGAATTTGGTAGACATCAAACCCCTGGAGTCAATACTCCCAAGTGATCTTGTGGGAGACTAAGGGCCTCTAAGGAATAAGGACCCTGCCTTATTGCTCGCCCCTTAGAATCATCGTGAGAGACTGTCACAATATGCCCTCACGGCATCACGGGTCTCTCAAACTAGGTAATCGTTAACCTACAGTTTGAGCCACAGAGAGAGTGCTAGTAGGATATGGTAGGGTTGTTGCCACACCTCTCCCTCAATGTCTCTAGTTGTCATGCGTGACCCCTTTACTCCAAATGCGAGTCTGGTCGACAAGCTATCGTCAGCCTGCATCCATCAACAAATCATGTCAGCAATAACAATCAACATCATAATATCTAATAATATGTACATATGTCACATCAACAACATTCAAACCCTAACAGTGCACTCCCCGACTCGATCCAGAGTCCAAGGGGTTTCATCAATGCCTCGACATCCTCAACGTCTAGAGTCTTGCACACTCAGGATAACCCAGTCAATAGCACTTGTCGATGTAAATATAGCAAAAATAACATATCATCAGATCCACAATATTTCATAATTATAATCAAAACAACCAATAGTATAATGACTCAGATCACTTGCACGCAAGTGCCCTCAAAGAATAAGTCCCCTCAATGCACGCAAGTGCCCTCAAAGAATAAGTCCCCTCAATGCACGCAAGAGAGGGATGTTACAAAGTTAGTTAAAGTCTAAACATTGGTAGTTTAATCTAGACAACAAACCTTAATTCCTCATCATTCCTCAAACCCTAAATGCATTGGGGCAAAGTAAAGATTTGCCATGACTGGAGAGGGTTGTGGTCATCTTTGATAGATCATGTATGTAACATGTAACCCTTCTTGTAATTGTTTTTTTTAATTAAATCAACTTTAAATTTATTTTAATGTAGGGTTATCTAACATAACGATAAAATATCAACATCTTGCTATACTAAATTGTAAAGCACCTCTCAATATAATAAATAAATTAAATACATATTTCCGTTAATTTAATGAATAAATATACATTTATCTTTATATTATTATAAGTTTTGATAGAATTTTAAAACAGTTTGAAACATATTTGTTTTAATACAATTAAAGTTTTTGGGCAAAATTTTAAAACATTTTAAAACATATTAAACTCGACCATTGAGAAAAAGTGACAATGGGGTATATTCAAACATTTATGACATATTAAACTCAATAATTGAGAAAAAACGAGAGAGGGGTATATTCCCACATTTCGTTGTATCTTCCTTTTCACATAAATCGAATATCTTTAGATGCACATAAATAATTAACTATTTAAATTCCTTTTCATAGCTTCATGTGTTTTCAAGTAGATCTACTTTGTAGATTCTTAAGTATTATTTTAATTTAATATATACAAATATCTAAGGACTCATGACGACCCTACAAAGATCAATGATAGTTATGGAAATTGATGTAGATTATTTTATCTTATCTGCTTCCAATGATGTGAGATGTGAAATATTGTAGTGTGGGTACCATTAAGATTTATTTAGTTGGAAAATATATTTTTGAAATTTTTTGGTTTTTTTTAGGGTGGTATGGTATTCAAGATCATGTAAATTGTTATATTTTTATTAGGTGGGGATATTGAGTAAGGTTCATATATGATTTAGATTATTTTTTATACGAAATGAGAGCGGAGATATAATAAAGAAATGTACAGAGATATCGCAGATATTCAATAATATAACAAAAATGTATCAAAGATGCAACCATAAACACAGATATACAGTAATACATGATTTCTATTAATGAAAGAAATGTACAGAGACTGTAAAAATACAGAGTGAAAGACTCGCTAGAATGGTGGCGGTTTATCTCTGAGAAGAGATGTGACGATCGCACTCATTCGCAAGAAGATGATTACAATGAAGCTCTAAAGGCATTTTTACAATAAACATGAATGTCAAAAACCCTCGACATCCAAGAACCTAACCCTAGGAGATGAAACGCCAAAAGTTATGTGGGCCCCGTTTGGGTAAGTTGGTGCATCAACTTCCCGGGGTCGTAACTTTTGCATACAATCTCCGTTTTAGGCGTACGATATCCCGTTGGAAAGGTATCGTCAAGGAGATTAATTTTGGGGGATCAATAATGCCTTTGTCTATCATTGAGAAGCTCGATCCCAAAAAACCTTCATTTAGGCCCTCAAAATGGCCCCAGAAGTTAAAAATTGCTAAAAATAGTAAATTGTCAAAATTGCCAGAAAACTGTTTTGAGCCAGTTGGAAAAGGTGGGTGGCCACAGATATCCACCTGTATCAATCCTCCCTCCTTATCAAGAAATGGTCTCCATTGCATTGAGTGCCCGGGGGAGAGGGAAAAGCATTTGTTGAATCTGCATCTTGGTGAGTTGTTTGCCTTGTTGGAGAAGTTGTGTTGCTTAGCTTGTTGAAGGTTATCACGAACATGTGGCTGGAAGGGTTGAACCTTTTTAACCAGTATGGATACATGAGATTATTTTGTGTAGAAGGAATCTTTACACTTTGTTGTAATCTTGTCGACCTGCTTTTGTTGGATAGAAGGTGTTTGGGCCGAGGCTGTAGTGGTTGCAGTATCCCTCTGTTCACCTTTTGAACAGATTGTGAAGAAGCTGAATTTTGCAATATGAGATACTACCTTGCAACACTTTTCAAGTGGAACAGTAGTTGGAACTACCTTTGGTATTCTGTAGAGATGACCCCCCAAAGTAACAATGACACTACGGGGTCGAGACTCATAAATAGCATGATGCTTCCACATATATGGTTGGCCCAAGAGAACATCACAGACATCTAGTGGGGAAACATCACATAATACCTCATCCTTGAAGGATTGGATGTCGTATGACAATCGACACTACTGGCTAACACGAAGATCTCGTCCTTGGTGAAGCCACCCGATGTTGTATGGCTGCGGGTGTGGTGTTGTCAACAATCCCAATTGTTTGACGACCTCTGTTGAAATAAGGTTCTTCTGGCTTCCGCTATCAACAATAAAATGCAGTGGGGTCCTTTTCACCCACATATGTGAATGAAAAAGGCGCTCCCCCTCTTCGAGATCTGTTGATTCTTCTCGTTGAATTATTGCGGTCGTGACAATAGCAGTGGGGTCTGCGTCAATGATCTATCATTTACCAGTCTTTTTAACATCAGATTCTGAATCAGGGTTCGGCTTCTTGTCTTTGATCTTGGCCACCAATGACTGTTTTGAGCGGCATTCATCGGTGTTGTTACAGGGGATTTTGTGGAAGTCACACCATTTTCTGGTGTCCTTCTTTGTCTTCCCATGACCATTCTTCTCATGTGGCTTGGATTGGTTTTCGAGAGACTATTTGCTAGGGTCGTCTTTGTCATACTTTGGTTGTTGCGGATTTGCAGACCCAAACTCTCGTTTATTCTGGTGCTTAAATTTCTGCTCGATTTTAATAACATATCGATAAGAAGCACCAAGTGATGAGATGTCCAGAAAATCCATTTTAGTTTGGATGTATCTGTGTAGAGCCCCACGGTATTTCAGAACCAAATGTCGCTTGGAGTCTTTGATACCCAACTTGGTGTGAAAGGTATGGAAGGTATTGGTGAACTCCGAAATTGCTTGGCCCCTCTCTTGCCACAGTGTGGTCCATTTCATGTACTGGTCCTCATAGTTGCCAACAACGTAATACTATTCCTTTACCCCATCCACACAAAAAATCCCAAGTGGGCTCGGCCCCATATATTCCAGACTCCTCTGTGGAATTTTTCTCCCAGTAAGTTTCCCACCAATGTTTGACATGAGGGAGAGCTTTAAGGAGTGTGAAGGTGAT
>ML799679.1:128488-139229 GCA_009831015.1 Picea engelmannii
TTTTTGAAAAGATAATCACAATAGACATGAAAAATAAAAACAGAGACTAAACAAACATAGGACTGACCTGACTAACTTGCCAATAGACTAACCAAACACTAGTCCAGGATAATGATATGTTTTTTTTCCTTCATCAACCTGGCGCTTGTTCTCCTCCTTTTGGGAGATCATGCGAGTCTTTCTAATGTGTGTTGGCGCTCTGGTCCCGTCAACTCGCATGATGTCCATGTGATGGATGTAGCGTAGGTAGAGATGGAATTGAGTGGCCAACCGCTCCATATTGGCTTTTTGGTCCTTCTCGACCTCAGTTAGCAGTTTGGTAATGGTTTCCAAACTACTGAGGCGTCTCAGGATAATGTTTAGTAGTTTCGTGTGTTCCTTTTTGTTCTCTTGTCTGGCATCCTCCCTTTCCGAGCTCACTTTGCCAATCAACATATTTGTTTGTCACGCCATCTCCATCATTTTGTGGTAGAGGGTTTCCCTGGGTTGCGTGGCTCCTGGGTCAGTTACCCAGTCTGTTTCCTGAGTCAGAGCATCCCATGTTTTTCCCTTGCGATTTTCTTTGATTTCCTTTTCCAAACGGGTAATGGTCGACTTTACTTTCGGTGCAACCAGGGCATGAAAGGTGCCCTCCGCGTCTTTGGCCTCCTGCTCCATCCTTGAAACCCATCGGGGATTGTTCTGAGTTCCCTTCCCCAGGGGGTTTCTTTTGCTATGCGTTCGTTTCATTTGCACCATCCCATCTAACCTATGACAGCTCCTTTGTTGGCTTCTCAACCTATTTCCTGCCCTTGTGTTTGTGGTGGCTCCTGCAATTGTGCTCTTCTATTTACATCTATTTCTGTTGTTTCTTCTCTTATTGAAATTTCCCTTCTATGGGCTCGTCCTTCCAATCATGGTCTTCCCATAGAGGTGAACCTTCTCGTCCTTTTTCCTCGTCATGGTACGTATGTTCATGATGACTCCATCGTTATCCCTGTACGGGCCCTTGCCCCTACTCACTTGATATCCTATGGAGCAACTCTCCATACCTGGTCTTTGGCATGGTGGGTCGATACTGATCTGTGTCAGTCCCTCTTGCCTTATGTCATTTGCTTCATGTTGTTTGTTGTCGATACTTTCCCACGGTCTTTCCCCACAAATCTTGCTCATGTTGACACGACCTTGTTGCCGTACCCTTGCCTGTTGTATAATCTAATCCTGCATTATGATTGGTGGACAAGTGTTGGGCAATCATATCCTGCCTGGGTCCCTCGTGCCTTCCGTTGGGACTTTCGCTACCCTCCTCGATGTGACCTTCCTTGCTTGAATTGTTGTCACAATATTTTGTCGCTAGTTGGAGGCAGTCCATTCTGAATTGTCCTTCCAGAATGTTGTTCCAAGTAGTATCTAGTTCCAGTCCTTCCTTGCTAACCCTCTCATTGGAAATTTTGTCTTCCAGGCCATTTGCTGACCTGCGTACCCAACGCAACTCCACTGTGTGAATTGTTTGCAGATGCTCCTGGATTTTTTGTAAGGAGTGTGCCAAGCGCTAGTGTCTCTGTACTTTACCCACTCTGGTACCATTTTGGAGTCTCTTCACCATGTTGATGACCAATGTGGAGTCACCTTCCTCGATAATGTTGGTCATCCTTTCGCGACTTAGAAATTCAAGACCGAGCTCCAGGGCTCCAAATTCCGCTGCGTTTTTGGTTGAGTTTCCCATACTCCCATTGTACAACCGGATTATGTTTCCACCACTATCTCTGATCACCCTCCCATCCCTGTCATTCCTAGGTTTCCTTTTGCCATCCCGTTAAAATTTAACTTGAGGAACCCTGCCAGAGGTGGTGTCCATTTGCGCTCTCCTGATTGGAGTTGCGATGGCCGCCCTACCCATGTGTTGTTGCGCCCGTCTTTTAGGTGAAACATTTCCAGGATTCGGGAGTCCTGGCATGTGAGTTGCGCTTTTCCAGTCTGGCAGTTGAGGCTCTACACCATTTCTCATATTTTTGAGATTATTGCTTCCTTTAGTTTCCCTTCCGAAAAGATTTCGTTCCTGAAGATGAGTTGATTCCTTTCTTTCCATATTACCCATACGATCATCCCTGGCATGAGATTCCAGCAGAGGTTCACCATTTCATTTTTGTTGTAACTCTCATTCCAATTATTGATGGTTGTGTTGATGTTACCTCGGGTCCTATTGGATTGGAGAAAGATGATTTGCGCCCAATCCCAGATCTCTACTGTGTAATTACATTCATCGAGGAGGTGATTCATTGTTTCTTTCTTGGCTTGACAGAGGTGGCATCGTGATGGGCCTATGAAACCCCTTTTCCTTCAGTTTTCCCAGGTTAGAATCCGGTTGTGAAGTAATAGCCATTTGAATATTTTGATTTTTGGCCACTGGGGGTTGTCCCAAATCTTTCCCCACTGTTACACCATATCTTCTTGGTCCTGGTCCGTGATGTAATTCCGAGCTTATTTTAAGTTGAATTCCTCACCATTTTTCCTGCCCCATCTTAGTTGGTCCTCTTCTTCTGAGACTACAATTTTCCTTTTCCCCAATTCCTCCTCCACCTCTTTCGCTATTGTTTCGATTTGATCTTTGTTTTGTGTATTGAGTTTGTCCCAGATCCTCCATCTATCGTGATCATTTTCTTGTTTCCAGTAGTCATGGATTTTGAATTTTCCTTGCGCGGTCATCTCCTATTGGAGTTACTCCCTGTACAAATTTTCCATTATGGGTTCCTATTGCCATGCGTCTCCCCAGAATCTGGTTGTTTTACCATTCCTCACTTCCCAGAAGTTGTGTTTCTGGATCCAAGTTTTGTTGCGCTAGGATAGATTCTAGATGGTTGATCCCTCCCTTGTGCCCATAAATCAAATTTGATCCTGGTCATTGATGTCGGGGGCATATTTGGCATTCCAGAGGGTTGCCCACGATGTTGACTTTTCTTTGACCCATATCCACCAAAGTTTCGCCCTATAGGCTTCGTTGGTTACCTGTGGGTCTTATAACGCCAAGCTTCCTTTGCATTTGGGTTTGTAAACCTTCTCCCAGGCCACAAGGGCCCATTTTTTCTTTCTTTTCGCTCCTCACCATAGGAAGTCCCTTTGGATGGCTCTTATTTTTTTGACTATTCCTTTGGGAGCGGGAAACACTGACATCATATAGGTCAGAATTGCTTGCATAACCGCTTTGGTCAAGATAAGTCTCCTCGCTAGGTTGAGGGATCTGTAAGTCCAGTTTTTCACCCTCTCCTGTAGTTTTTTATCACTCCTTCCCATGTTTCTATTTTGCATGCTCTTTCTATCAGGGGGATTCCCAAGTATTTCATTGGGAGTGTTTTGCGTTCAAACCCCAAAATATTTTCCAGGTTTCTTTGAATTGTTGGGTTGGTATTGAAGAAATAGATCATGGATTTGGAGTGATTGATCTCTGTGCCCGAGGCTTCCCCAAACTCTTCTAAGATTCTTTTATAGGATTTCGCTTCCTTGACCATGGGTGTGCCATGGAGTAAGGTGTCATCAACGAACTATTGGTGCATGGAGGTAGGGCAGTTTTCGAAAGGTTTGATGCTTGTTATTTCTCCTGTTGTAGTTGCACTTTTTATGCTTCTATTGAGTCCTTCCATCATCAGAATGAACAGGAAAGGTGATATCGGGTCTCCTTGTTTGATGCCTCTTGAAGTCCAAAAGGGTTTGGCTGGGGATCCATTGATTAAAAACGAGTAACTTGTCGTTGAGAGTAGGCTGACAATCCAGTTGATCCAGTGTTGTGCAAAGACAAAAGCTTCCAAAGTCTTGGCCATATAGTGCTAACTGATTTTGTCATAAGCCTTTTCTAGGTCAAGTTGGATTATCATCCCCCCTCTCCTCTAGAGTTTCAGTGTGTGTATCAGCTCATGGGCATGGATGATGTTGTCCACAATTTGTCATCCTTCTATAAAACCCACATGTTCTTGTGAAATCAGTGTGGGTAGGATAGGTTTCAGTCTATTGTCTATGACTTTGGAGATTATCTTGTATACCACATTGCATAAAGCTATGGGTCGGTAGTGGTCTGGGGTCCTTGCTTCATTTTCTTTGGGGATTAAAGTAATCATTGTGGCATTTAGCGCTTTCATAATGGAGACCGAGCGTCTGGAGTCTTCCACCACCCCATAAATGTCATGTTTGACCACTTCCCATTAGGTTTTGAAGAATTCCACCGTGAAGCCATCTGAACCTGGGGCCTTTCCATTGGGCATCTCCTGGACAACTTGGTCAATTTCCTCCTTAGCGATGGGTTTGTTTAGGTTGATATTTTGTACCTTGGTAACTAGCCTGGGGATGCGCTGAGTTATCCTTTGTATGGCCTCCATTCGGTCTTGGTTGGGTTCCTGGGCTATCCCATGGAAGTGGTTTACCAGTATGTTTTCAATCTCCTTGTGGGACACTCTCTCGATCCCATCCTGATCCCGAATTTTCAGGATTTTGTTGTGGGTTATTCTAGCAATGGTTTTTCTATGAAAAAACTTTGTATTCCACTCTCCTTCCTTTAGCCACCTGATTCTGTACTTTTGGCACCATAGAGTCTCTTCTTGCTGGAATCTTGCTTCCCATTCCTGGTTCATTTGGATCTCTTCCTTTTTCTTATTCTCTGTATATCCCTCGTCTATGCATATTTCCTGGAGTTTTCTCATTATGTCTTCAATATTTTTTTTTTCTTGGTTTATGTTTCCAAAGATTTCCTTGTTCCACTCCTTGAGTTTATGTTTCATGTACCTGAGTTTATTATAAAATAAAATAACATTACTAATGTAATATGCCCCAATTAAGGGGTAATGAGCCACTATTCAGAGCTTAACATACAACTCGTGTCATTTAAACGGTTTAGGAAAAGCAGAGAATAGATATTTTCGGGCTTCAAAGTTCGGAGATTTTATCGTTAATACTTATAGAATCGCTCGAAGCGTGAAGCTCCAAAGCAAATTTTAGTGATTTTCCTCTTTAAAATTCAGGCGGCTCCAAAACTTAGAAGGTAATAGGTTCGTTTGATCAAAAAAGGAAAAACTCATCAACAATGGATATTGTGCGCGCCTTATTTCTAATTAACCAATAATGGAATGGAATTAAAAAACGAAATTCACTTTCTAAATTACCGTTTCCTTTGGGAAAAATATATTTTCATGATATGAGGAATATAAATCTCAAAAGTTTAGAATTGTATGTGCTCCAACACCCACCACATAGATGCCTTCCCTTGAAGGTGGTAGGCTACAATTCCAACTTTTGCAATTTATGACTATTTATGCAATTGGAACTATTTCCTTATTCCCAGTGACCATGCTTCTGCATCTTCACCTTTCTTGTTTTCTCCATCAAATGATGGTGGCTTGATTTTCTTCAGTTCCCCTTGCAATCTATTTGACCCATGTCTCCTTATCTGATGCCTGACGGGGGATATCTACTTTCTGACCTTGAACATGCATATTTTTTTCTAGTCGAGTGCCCTAGGGAATTATGATGTTGATTCCTACTAATACTCCTTGATCATCTAGATCCTCCATGATCATCCCTCCTATCATGAGACCTAGACAACTCCACCTTCTTTGAACTAGCTTCTTTCCTTGTGCCTGAATATTTTTTGACTTGCTTCTGCAACATATTTACGCTTTGAAGCATCTCTTCTTGAGCCTTCATAATCTTTTCATTATCATCCCTATATCTATGCACTTCTTTTTGCAGGCTTATCATAGTTACAGGCTCCTTCCTATCTCTTCTTCCATTAGACTCAATCTCAGCATTACCCATGCTAAAATGTAGACCTCTAAATTTGTGTTCATGGTTATAAGAACCTTTAGAATCCTCCATATCTCTATTTCTCATGTAGGAACTAAAGTCTACTTTTTTGTATCTCTAATTCTGCAAGAATGTGCATGCAATAATTGTTGTTAGAATTAGGCATACTGCAGAATATTAATTAATTATATTACTTGTCATTCTTCATTTCAAATTATGAATAATATTAATTCACTACTCCAAAATACGATTCCTTAAATGAATTCCTCTGTGAAACAAATTTTCAATGGCTGTACTCATGCCTCAATCTAAGTTCTGAATGAAAAGTTACGACACCCGCATGCTGCAATTTTCACTCATTTACTACTACATCAATCTATTTTATCACTTTATGAGAAAATGTAATGCCAAATTCAAAATTATAGGTTGAATATGTCTTCTAATCCTAAATACATTTCCAATGACTATTCCTTTTCTCAAATCTGAGCTCCAAGCTGAAAATTATGGTCCGGAGAAGTTTAGGTTGTTTTACCCAATTTACCCCTGCATGCTACAAGTGTCTTATTTATCTTATTGTACATTTTTAGGTACCCATAATCCAATTCTAACTCCAACGTTTTCTTCTTTGGATCATAATAGTTTCGTCGACTACTCATGTGCCCCAAACAGACTCCTAAGCATGGAGTTATGCCCTCTAGAAGTAACTTTGGTGCCAAAATTTTACCCTCACTGTTTTGGTTGTAACTTCCTCATGCGAGCTCCGTTTTGCAAACCATTTAGCTCATTGGATATTTCTCTTTGTGTTATTTTATTTTAGACATAAAGAAAAAGTGTACCTTGGTACATTTTTTTCTTGTGGGTTCTAACTACCTAAAAACATTGTTTGGGGCCTCAAAATCGGCTCACAAGTTCGTGACCTGTAAAAACCTGAAAAATTCTTTAAAATTCAATTGTTTTACTAATATAACATATATTTAAATCTGACCCATTTATATTCACTACATCGGCCATCGAAAACTGGCGCTCTCCCTTGTTTTTTCACAACGTTTTCCTTAAACCACCGATCCGACTGTCGACCATCGACTCAACTCCCCGATGATCGATTTTGTGCACAACTCTAAACCGACCGATTCGACCATTGATTATTGGTGATATTATTTGGTGAATGAAAAATCCTCACTAATTCGTCTGACTCTCGACCATCAACCCATCAGGTATCGTCGAAAACACTTCCCCAAATTAGCTGACCTGACCATCAACCATCGACCACTTCTATTGGTTGATGTGGCATGATACATGGAGGTTGACGTGGAATGACACGTCATCCTGAGGTGTCAACTTGGGTGACATGGCACGACACATGGATTTTGAAATGAAATGACATGTGGATGATGATGTTATCATCCTCTTTTCCTTCATTGGTGATCGACCACTTCTCTTGGAAAATGAAAAATCTCGTCACAATCTGTTGATCCCTGATTCATCAGTCATCAGTGATCAACAGTCCCCCTAGATGCATGAAAACTTTGTCGGATTATGTTGATCCCTGATTCGTCAGTCATCGATGATGGATGATCCTCTCTAAATGTGTGAAACTTTTTTCAAATCATGTCGATCCTCGATCGTTGGACATTGAAAAATTTTGTTGCAAACCTCGACACTTAGAAATTTTGGCCAAAACTTTGTTGATCCCTAGCCTATTGGTTGTGGAGCCTAATTATCTTCTTGATTCATAGGTTTGTTTCAGTCGTGTTTGGATCCCATTTCCTAACAGGGGAGTGTGGGGGGTCTTTCCCCCCCACTTTTGTCGTCATGGGAATCTAGGGGGGCTGGCGATAATTAATGGAGCCCCCCCTTAGTGGGGAATTCAGGGCCAACTCTCCCGAAATGAAATTTTGGGAAAACATTCCTTGTAAAATATTGTAATTTCGTAGTGAATCTAAATCATTCATTATAAGGTCACAGATATGATGATAGAAGTTATGTTAGGGATTTTTTCCCTAGAAGGAAACCCTCTTTTATGTATGAGGGAATTGTATTGCGGTTGAGGGTGATTGCAGATATTGTATTCTAAGAGAGGATATTGTGATAGAAAGAAGAGGAATTTATAGTGAGTGTGTTGTAGGTTGTATCTCTTCATTTTTGATGGACAATAAAAAGGAAAGACCTGGAAATTTATCTAGTGGACGTACCCCACTCTGGGTGAACCACATATGTATATGTCTCTATTGTATTATGTATCTTTTGTGTTTTATTTCCGCATTTGTTTTATTTCATTACTCTGCGATCTTGTTTTTCTAACACAGACATTGACCGTCAGTGATCGAAGGTTTCTTTTGGCTGAACTCAACTCTTCGCCAAACTCAGTGATTTGACCATAGATCATCAGTGAGTTATGCTGGAAAACTTAAACTCTTTACAAAATTCATCGATTTGACCATTGAACATCGATGAATTCAGTTGGAGAAATTCAAGACTTAACAAAATAAAATAATATTGGTAGGTTCAATTTACATTATCCATTTAAACAACTATGGTAGGTTCAATTTAAAATAATAAAATAATTTGTGTTATTAGAAAGCCAGGTTCAGTTTACATTATCCATTTAAAAAACTATGACAGACCCCATCAAATCAAGGTCTAATAAGAAAACAATTACTTATCACAAGTTGCACAAAAGAAATATGATAAATTTCACAAATTAATTTCATCCAATTGTTTCCCCTCCTTAATAAAGGATGCTATCATATTAGGTTTCAAAATGTAAATTCTCTCCAGGTCTTTGCATTCATTACCATGGCAGTTGTAATTTAATCTTAGAAATGCAATGTAAAAATTCACTTATAGATGGAGTCTTAAAATAAAATATACAATTAAGTTGGATATCAACTTATCCGTGTGGGTTTCATTAAAAATTAAGCAGTGTTAAAATGAAATACAGAATTAAGATTGATATCAACTTATTCTTAGAGATTATTAAAAACACTGAAGGAGCTCAAGCCAGAAGTACTCGTGTGAGAGGTGAGTTGTGTTCTCGAATTTAAACTAAAATAACATGGATCAGATAACCCATCAATGAAATTACAAATATTAAGACTGTTACCAGTTACACTATCATTTTAAACAACTTCTCATTGAATCTGTATGGACAAATACATTCCTAAAATCTGAAATTAATTATTATACAATCAACATCCCAACAGATTGTCCATTGGTAGAAATGGTTCTTTTCTTCAATAAAAAATTTAAACATAAATTTATAATAAGCATTCAACTACAATTTCCATAATAGTTCAGACGCAAAGTATCTCATTGCACAAATCTTCAATCGTATTAAAAATTTAACTAAGATCATAATAAGTGATCAACTTCAACTACAATGGAAATTCAAACGTAAGAATCTTATTGCAAAAATATTCAACCGAGGACTAGAACCATACAAAAATAACATTAAATCTTAATACACTTAAGAGATTTAGTAGGAATATTGTAATCAACGCTAGTTCGTTGAGGTCCTCCGGCTACTGGGGATCCTCCTCACTCTCGCTTGCTAATCGATGAGACCTCACCGATACCTCCTAGCCAATGCCACCCCTTGAGCCCCCCAAGCCACAAAGGCACACGAACCAGAGAAAGATATCTCCCAGCTTGCCTCGCAAGGTCGCACTACCACTCTCTAATTGAGCTGGGCATCCCAACTCCCACAGGAAAAACTAGTCAAGAAAAATATTGGCAGTGTAACCTTACGCCTACCAGACATGGTCCATCCTCTTCCTCCACCATTTATTTTATAGAGTTTTCTTAGTGACGTGTTGCAGAAACACACATTAAATTCTTTTTATTAAAAATTGATTAGGTAAATTCCCCCCCATACACTTGTCACCTGATCCCTTAGTTGCACCAGAAATTCATTTAATTAGTTAATTTAAATTGCCAATTTCCTTCACCCAACTAAATGCGTTTCTAGAAACGCTCCTCGATGTCCCTGTATTCCCTCGCATTCCCTTAATGACTGACGCCTTTCTTAAAGCTTATTTGAGTTCAAAATTGGAAATTTCTCTAGACTAGATTCTCTTCTATGTTCCACATTCCTTTTGTATTTAAGTTTCCCCTTTTTGTTCCAAGTTCTAAATTAATAAGTTTTGTAGTTAGCCAACAATTAATCTTTTAAATAATTTAATCCTCCATTAATTTTTAAAATTAAATTTTTACCCCCAAATTCTTCATCCCCCCTTTATTACTTGTGCAATTAAATTTTTGTTCTCAGTCCTACTTAGACCTAGGCTTTAAATTCAACTAGGCTCAGCAAAATTGTTTTTAAGGGAAATTTTATAAATTTTTAAACTTTACTCATGCGACAATTATCTTAAGGCTGACGAGCTTAAAATGAGATAATGTTTTCTAGGTACCTAGGTTCATTGACTCACCAGTGTTAGAACCGCAACGGGTCCTTCAAGATGCACTATGTTCTCCAAGGGTGCCACTCGCCTGCATTCATGTTTCATTACTAATGTAATATGCCCCAATTAAGGGGTAATGAGCCACTATTTAGGGCTTAACATACAACTCGTTTCATTTAAACGGTTTAGGAAAAGCAAAGAATAGATATTTTCAGGCTTCGAAGTTCGTAGATTTTATCGTTAATACTTATAGAATCGCCCGAAGCGCAAAGCTCCGAAACGACTTTTAGTGATTTGCCTCTTTAAAATTAAGGTGGCTCCAAAACTTAGAAGGTATTAGGGTCGTTTGATCAAAAAAGGAAAAACTCATCAACAGGGGATATTGTGCGTGCCTTATTTCTAATTTACCAATAATGGAATGGAATTAAAAATCGAAATTCACTTTCTAAATTACCGTTTCCTTTGGGAAAAATATATTTTCATGATATGAGGAATATAAATCTCAAAAGTTTAGAATTGTATGTGTTCCAACACCCACCACATAGATGCCTTCCCTTGAAGGTGGTAGGCTACAA
>ML799679.1:140492-163840 GCA_009831015.1 Picea engelmannii
AAGACTACAACTCAAAAAGATAAAAGACTTCTCTGACCAATAAAGACAAGAAAATCCACACACAACAACAATGCACATGAACTTGAGGACCAAAATGCTAGAGCAATCACCCAAGACTGCAACTCAGAAAGAAGAAAGACTTGTTTGACCAATCAAGACAAGACAAACCAATCACAATCAACAATGCACATGAACGTAATGAACAGGCACCAAAAAACAAAGACCCCAGACAACCAATGCATCAAACTAAACACATATGACATCATAAAATAAAATAGAGACCACACTTTCAAGGACCAAACACTAGAAATACCAAGGAACGAAGATATATAGTAGTCACTAAAGTCCATTATCCACCATTCCATCTAGAAACCACCACAATCATCGAAGACAAAATAATCAAAACCAACCATTGTTAAACCTAGTAAAATTGTCAAGCCCAACAAACTGCAATGCCTCTCAATGTTTGACAGTTGAAAATGAAGCCAACCTCTACGTGTAAAACCAACATATGTTACAATTTCCGAGTCTTAAATTGTCAAAACCCACATTCATTTTTGAACTATACCATTAATCTTTGTGTTATTAAAATATGGATATCAATTTAATGGGTTAATAACTTTTTAATTTTCGAATCTAGTTTAAAATAAAATTTATAAACTTATATAAGTTTAAAAAATTCTAAAAACATTCAAAAACAATTAAATTAATTTAATTTTTAAATATAAATATTTTGCATGATTAACCCAACAAACATAAGAATATATTATGAGGAAAGCTAGATGTATGTTCCCTTTCACATATATCGAATATCTTTCAATACATATAATTAATTATTTATTTAAATTGTTTTTTAAGTTGTGAATGCATTTTTTTTTTAATATTGTTAAGTATTGTTTTATTTTAAAAATGATTTTAATATAATAAATCAAAGTAATTTAACATTTTTTTTATAAATTTCATATATATTACATGTCTGTCACCAGAAGAAAGAGGAGCATGAGGCAAGCCATTAGTGGGGGTCAGGAGGGAAGACGATTTCTTCCCTCTTCTTCCTTTATTCGATAGGGATCCGACCTTTTATCAATACCCCTTGTTAGTAGGGGAATGCATTAATTGATCCTAGCCTTCTACCAAGACTTCTCTTCTCCTATTGATATTGATCCCTTGCCACTCTCACTGATTCCTTTCTTTCCCGATCCTCCTGATTTCTTTCCTTCCCAATCCTCTTTATTCCTTTCCTTCCAAGTAAACTATCTCTTGCCTATCAATACTTCTCTTATCCTTCCACCGATGTTGATCCTTTCCTTTGCATACAAACCTCGTTCCTCCTTCTCTAATGTATAAATAGATAGTGATCCTACTCTATGATAGATATCGATACATATCCTACTCTATTAATGTATATATAGATAGATATCTTACTCTATGATAGATAGGGGGGGTACCCCTACTAATGTATAGATAGATATAGATCCTACTCTATGATAGATATCGATACATATCACTAATCAATATAATGTCAATAGATGGGAGACTTGACTAAGTCTATGTCCAACCATTATGTCAACCATTATGTCGACTTGGTATTTATGAGTTGTGAAAACATTAAAATGATAGATTTACAAGGATTTCATGAGTATTGAATATAAAAATGTTAATGAGATGGGCGACTCAACTAGGTCTATGTTATGGGGTGGTGGGTGGGGGGGCATTATTCTTAGTCTCAGAGAAAATCGTGAAATTAAATATGCATGGGCTCTGGGCATGCCAACAAATAATTTGGCCAAAACCTATGCTTATTGCAAGGTTTAAATTTTTCCTTGGGCATGGGCATTCAAATTCTAAGTGTGATAGGTGACTCAAAAAATACCATAAGGAATTTGGTTTCAAACACCTCTCTAGTATATTTACTTCTACTTGCTTCGATTTTGGAAAGGATCACTCAAGTTAGAAAAAAAATTCTAGAAGTTAAGTTTTATCATGTTTTGAGAGAACATAATGTCCAAGTGAACATATGTTCCAACCAAGCTACGCTTATGAAAATTGGGGATATTGTTGTAAATGGAAACCGTATTCAGTGACCCATCCATTAGTTACTAATACACGACATGACACATAGAACTCATTTAGTAAACCACATGGAAAAGTACAAAGCAAGATCTTCAATCATTGACTTAGCTATGGTAAAGAGACTATCTCCCTTTGCTTACACAAACTTTCGTTTATCCTTGCATGAATTTGAACTGATGGGACTTCTTCTGTAATGACCCCCCTCGTTACGACTACATGCGACACAAGCAAGTGAAATTTTTTATTTTTTTTATATTTCATATACAGTGAAACTAACTAGAATCAAAACACCCTATCTAAATTGAATTAGAGTTCACAATTCCAAGATTTAATGAATTTTGAATTTTGAAACAATATGTATGCAATAACAAAGTTTGTTTACTACATTACTATTTTAATAATATTTCTCAATCTTAATTCTTTTATACAACAAGCAGGATATATATTACTATATCCCTAATATTCCAATGACTCTAATTATTGGAATTAGGTATGACAATTTTTAAAATTTATAGCATTCACATGGTAACGTTTCCGTAAAGGTGTCGTATTTAATTTAATTATTTGCATAACAGTTTTGCAATAATATGCTACTATGTAATATTCATATGCATAACTAATTTAAATAATTTAAGATTTTTAATTTTAAAAACAATCAATATTCAGATAATGAACCCATGAATAGTCGAAATATCGTTATATTAATAGAACCAATGTACAATCTTATTCCATCTAGCAACAACTCAATATGAAATTTAATTCGAAACATGGCTTATTCATAAAGGAAATTACTCTGAAACATAAGAGGCATATTATCAAGACTAAGGTTTCTTCAATTACTATTTAATATCCCTCATGTGATATAGCCGAATAGTATGAATTTTTAACTCCTAAATGGATTAAACATTAGAAGTACATTACTGAGTAGTCTCATGAATTAGATAGATTGTTGACATTAATAAATTGACTTCTAAATGTATCAAGATAATTCATCCACGATTAATAATTCTCTAATTTACAAATTCATAAATGGACTCCCATACTTCCAAAATAAAAGAAAACATATATATAATTACTTTATAAAACTTGAACATTTCCGTAATCCATAAAATGTAATTGAGAGTTTTATTTTTTCAAAACTTGTGCAATGAAGTTACCGTAACCAGAAGATGTAGTGGTTGGATTCTTCGCTATTTGGCAGAATTCTTCAATCCTCACTGGAGTTGCATCACTCTCGAGTTTTGTTGAACCTGCTAACCCTTGAACGGACTCACCAGATACAAGGATTTATACAACTAAAATCGAAGGTGGGATTTCCAATCTTACACATATACTATTTTGTCTCCATAGATTGGATACCATTTATGGAGGATCGCTACTTGCAACAAAACACAAGGATACTCTATACAACGAGTATTTTGAACCAACACCCAAGGTTATGGATAAATGCAAAAGAGTGAATTAGAACTTAAAATGCTAATTTAATTCCATTTAAGAAGCACAAAGGGAGATCAACTATTTATGCAGAATGTAGGATCAACCATATAAGAAAAATTACAAGGAGTGTAAAGGGAGATCAAGATATAAGCAGTGTTCAAAAATTACATCACAGGGAACCCATTGAACAGACAACAAGACAACAACCCGCTCACATGGTAATAAGGGAAGGTCGCTCACCAGGGAGGGATGCATCCAAGGTAACTTCTGTGCGCCAGAAAGTGAAATCGATCCCTCCCATTACTATCTAGGGTTTTAATTACCAGGAGGCTGAGTATTCGAGTTAAAATTTAAGGCAAGAAGTGCATACAAAAATCGCAGTGTTTGGTTGTGTGGAAGCGTTGGGTAAAAGCACAGTAATAAATATATATGGTGTAAGCAAAAAAATTGCAGAAGTAACAAAATCAGAGTGAAATAAATGCCATAAGCATAATAATCAATCACTTGACTATCACGATCGTCACGAGGAAACACAACCATGAATACATATATAGTAAGCACAAAAATCATTCACGCAGAAGGTAAAAATACAGTAAAGAAACGCAATGAATCATTCCCAATAAACCGTTGGGTGGGTAACACGATTTTTTTGAGGAAAGGAACAAAATATAGATGAGAAATGAAAAACAATAATGAAGGTTTACACCCCATCAACGCAAAGAAGGTATGAAATCATTGGGCAATGGAAACATAATCGGCTGAGTAAAGACCACAAAAATTTCTAAGCAATAAGGAGGAAATTCATTGTACACAGTAAGGAATTGGCTGGTCAGAGAAAATATCCTTCACTTATTATCCATGCACAGGAAGGCAGGGCATTTAAACTAAATATTTAACACTGGAGTGAAAGACAATTGATTCGGGTCCTGGCCGACTGCTCAGGCACGGACTAATAACTTAAAGGATAAGAACAAAATATAAAAACACAATTTCCTTGTATCAAAAACAATAAAAATATAGAGTAAAAGAAAGTAATGGCCCAAGAACCAAGACGTAGCCTTCCTCGGTAATAATACAACACAATAATAATCTCAACCAGCCCTGGAAACTACAGTGAAACACAGTAATTAAACAAAGCTCTGAAACAAAAGTTTAGTGACCCTTTTGCAATTTCACACGACACACTATCGCCCAGATATAAATTCATATGCATAACTAATCGAGTCTTTTTCTTTTAGAAGCATCTACACAAGCAAGATTTTGACAATAAACAAATGCATGGACAATAAATTAAGATATTATTCAATACAAGATATGAAGTGACTGTCACGCGCTCATGCTTCGTCCAACTCCGACTTGTCGACCAATGAGACCTCATTGTTACCTCCCAACCAATGCTAGGGGTACTCTTCTTCCCCTTGAGCCCCCATATCCGCAAAGGGGACACACACACAATACCAGAGAATGCTAGCACCCAACTCACCTTGCAAGGTCGAGATACCACTCGTTACCCGATATGGGTATCCCAACTCCCACAAGAGAAAGTTCAGTCAAGATAAAATTTCAGTAGCGTAATGTTACGCAAGCCCGATGTGATCCATAATCCTCCTCCACCATCTCTTTTATAGAGTTTCTTAGTCATTAGTTTCCCAAACCCTCATTAGATTCCTTTTTCATTTAATTAATTAGGAAAAACCTCCACCGTACACATGTCGCCCAAACCCCTAGTTGCACCAGAAAATTAATTTTATTAATTAATTAAATTTGTCTATTTCCCTCACCCACCTAAAAGTGTTCCTAAAAATTCTCCTCGATCTCCCATTATTCCCTTACAATTCTTAAATTACCTACACCTTACTTAATTCCTAGTTGAGTTCATAAATAAAAAGTTCCAAGGCCAGATTCCTTACTAAGTTAGACATTCCCCTTTCTCTTTAAGTTTCGCCTTTTCTTTAAGTTTGCCCTTTTTCTTAGGTTTCCCCCTTTTCTTTAAGTTTCCCCTTTTTATAACTAAATTCAAAATTAGCAGGTTTAGACAAAAACAACCAAATACCCCTTTTATTAATTAAACATTTATTAAAATTTCAACTTTAATTATTAATGCTTGAATTTTTTAATTAGTTTTATAAAGAACCTTTAGTGAATTGAAATTTTATAAGAAGAACCTTAATGAATTAAAATTTCCACTTTAATCTGGTTATATGTCTAATTAGTTTTTTTTTTTTGTTCTAAGGTTCTACTCATACCTAGGTTTTCAATTCACTAGGCTTGGCGACAGTTTTTAAGGGAAAAGTTAGTCATTAAACTTTACTTATCACATCATTCATTTTAAGGTCGACCAGGTCCTAAGGAGGCATATTTTTCTAGGCACTAGGTTTATTAACTTACCAGTTAAAAACACGACTTGCCCTTCAGGACGCACTACATGCTCCAAGGGTGCCACTCACCTCTTCATGTTTTCTTTGTGTGGCGTGCCCTTCAAGACACACTACGTTCTCCATGGGTGCCACTCACCTCTTGAATGAATTTGGTAGATGTCAAACCCCTGGAGTCAATACTACGTCAAGTGATATTGTGGTAGACTAAGGGCCTCTAAGGAATAAGGACCCTGCCTTATTGCACGACCCTTAGAATCATCGTGAGAGACTGTGACAGTCTGCCCTTACGACATCGTGGGTCTTCTCGAACTAGGTAATCATTAACCTACAGTTCGAGCCATGGCATGAGTGCTAGTAGGCTATGGTAGGGTTTCTTCCACACCTCTCCCTCAATTTCCCTGGTTGTCGTGTGTGACCTCTCTACTCCAAATGTGATTCTGTTTGGCAAGCTATCGTCAGCCTGTATCCATCAACTAATCATGTCAGCAATAATAATCAATCATCATAACATCTAATCACATGTACATATGTCACATCAACAACATTCAAATCCTACAGTCCACTCCCTTACTCTATCTGGAGTCCAAGGGGTTTCATCAATGCCTCTTCATCCTCAATGTCCATAGTCTAGCACACTCGGGAGAACCCATTCAATAACACCTATCTATGTAAATACAACAAAATAACATATCATCAAATCCGCAATATCTCATAATCATAATCAAAACAACCAATAGTATAATAACTCGGATCACTTGCACGCAAGTCTCTTCAAAGAATAAGTTCACTCAGTGCATGCAAGAGCGGGATGTTACATACACCCCCTCTTGTTTTAAACTTTGTCCTGAAGTTTCACAGTATATAAGTGTTGAAATAAATTGTTTCACCGTATCATAAGTCTATCCATCAAACAAAAATGGAAATTGCTGACGCATAGTATATGCGTTTTCCCAAGTCGTTGAGTGTGGACTATAGTTGTCCCACTGGACCTTGACATGATCTATTGTTCGACACCATAGATGTCGAGTGCGATGGTCCAGAATGCAGATTGGCTCCGCCGTGAGCGCAACCTTGTCCGATACCCGCAAGGAAATCATTTCAATAACATTGTAGGATCACTAACATAAAGTCTCAAAACATATACGTGAAAAACATCGTGCATATGCGTCAAAGAATTAGGAAAGGATTCAATAGGCCACAAGCCCCTTCTTTTACACAATCTCGAAAGGTCCCACAAACCTAAGAGAGAGTTTATCACCCTTTCCAAACTTGATCGAACTCTTATGTGGTTTCACCCACAAAAATACTCAATTTCAAACTTCGTAACTATGATCGACATGATGCATGTTGGAAGCAAGCCTAAATGGGAAAGAAAGAGTGCACGAATAAGAATGACTATTGGAAGAGAAATCGTGGGAAAGAAAGCATGCGGGAGGAAAGCGAAAACTCACAAGAAGCACAACACGCACGCATGCAACAAATAGCTCGACAGCTGGAAGGAAACAATGAATGCATGCAGAGAAGGAAGACCTAACGACAATAGAGTTAGTGTTTTTGGTAAGAGTTTTTTTTTAAACGGTTGAAGAGACCGATAGATATAAATATAGACAAGAAGGTATCAAAAAGATGTTTGGAGAGTTTGAAAAGGTTGAGCTTTACTACTGTTGTAGAGTTGAACTCATTTTATGTAATGTTTTGATAAGAGAACTATTTTTGTAACAAATGGAGCTAAGTGGAAGGTATATCTCGAGGATTAGATCACAGGCTGGGGATCTTGGTGCGATCTAGTTCGCCTCATAGAGATATTCCCGATCTAAGGAGAGTTGTATCCGTGAGGCACCAAAATTGCAGAACTACCATAATAAAAGAGCCAAGAGACAAATCTTTGTGGACGTAGCCCCAGGAGGGGGTGAACCACGGTAATACCTGTGTAACACGATGAATGCATGCATATATCTATCTAATTTTGTTAGTTAAAGGCTGAATGCAATGCAATGAATGAGTTAGTATACTGTTTGGTTAATTGTTGTTGCATATAAAGAAAAGAGATCATGATGGTTAGAATAGTAAAGGGAATAACAATAATTTGTAATACAAATCGTAATTAAAGGCTCAGAACATAGATCCTCTATCTCCTACCCAATCCTAGGTTGTAAACACCCAAGTCTTACAACAACCCATAAAATCTATCTCGGGTGAGACTGCGTAGTGAATTTTGTGTGTTGTGTTGCCTTCTGGTTCACCAGAAGGGTCGATACTTGCAGGCTTTGTTGGTACCCTGAAAGATACGAACCCTGGGTCAGTAGCACATAGTTGTTCACTAGTTTAAATCCAACAAATGGTTACGTTTTCATTATAAGAGGAACAAGAAAGGACTGAGTAGATGAGATAGAATACATGAGGGGAAAAATGAGCAAAAGTAGAAGACCGCTGAGCCACTAGAAGGGAATGTTGAGACCGTGGAACCCCACAAAAGAAAAAATCGAAAGCTGGTTGAGAACTAAAGAGCTAGAGTTTGCCTAGAAATATAATAGAAACCCTAGCCTGACGCCTCACAAATATCTGGATAAATACGTGTTTATGGATTTACATGAAGTTTTTTTCTATGATTTTCCTCACCTATTGCAGGAGTGGATACTAAGGTTGAAAGATAATCACACGACGAACCAACTCCGACAACTAGATTGGACCCCAATACAGATTGAGTAGTTACAATAGGTGAACAACAAACTCACCCGCGCAGTCGAATTTTGGCTTGATAGTATTGTGTCAGGCTTCATCAAAAAATTTGCAGTCGACATAGCGAAGTCATACAACACGACAGAGCAGAAATTTCTACGTGGACCCCGCAAAAGGTACATTCGATCACTGTATACTTCTATTAAAATACTTCTATATAAAAAAGGTGTAATTACAATGGAAGCATACAGCTAAACTTCCCTGCGTGCATGGGGGAAGGGGGGAAGCTATAACAAAAGGAAGGATAAATGGCCGAAGGTGAGGATAAAGGAAAGAAGGAGGAGGAATTCTTGGACCCAATCTTGATGGATGACGACCAACTTAAGTGGATATTGGCATCACCTAGAATGACGTGTAGAAGAGTATCCTACCAATATAAGGTGAATACCAAGAAAAGATTCGTAGCCACGAGGGAGGGCTTGGAAAGTGATGAAGAATAGGTAGAGGATCTTCGGGCTATGGATCAGATTGAGGAAATCCTGCGCACAACCTATGAGAGGAAAACAAGAGGCCCAAGAACAGGAGGAGAAGATAGACATCCTTTCCATATTAATGTCAGTGTGGAACCCATAAACCCATGTGCGACTAATACACCAAAGAGAACATCATTTTTTAGATAGCCAAAGTTTAGAGGAAGTCCGATAGCGAGAAGCACATCTACCACAGGAGAAACAACTAAAGGAGCGAGTTCATGCAGTACTAGCCAAATATCTACACCACGTGGCAGAGGTATCAATTCAACATTTAGAATGGTAGGACATGACCCCATGATCATATTACCATAATTTCAAGGAGAACCAACGGAATACCCAGAGAAGCATTTGTTTATTTGTGAAAATATCTGGGAGGCAAAACAAATCACGGATGAAGATATCAAACTTGCACAGATAGCGTTCACACTGAGAGACTGTGCACTAGACTGGTACATGAGTCTAGAAACAAGCAATGTTCCTGGGACGACGAGGACACTGACAAACATCAAGAAGCTACTGATTAATGAGTTTCAGAAGCTGAGCTCAGAGGACCAGTACATGAATGAAATGATCGAGATTAGACAGAAACCAGGAGAGTTTGTATGGGAGATTGACCAAATATTTAAGAGATTGAAGGGGAATTTAAAATACCTTATGACTGAGATGTAGCACTGACATCTATTTGTCAACTCACTACTCCCACACCTAAAATACCCCTTACGACAACATAAGTTTCTGACGCAGGCCGAGGTGCTACAGGAAGCCTTCCATCTAGAAGAGAACCAGTACCAGTAGATGGACCCGGCTATTGAAGAATTGAAGGAGGATTTGAAGAACCTCACATTTCAATTGAATCAGAACAAGAACAAGGACAAACAAGAAGCTTTTTGGTGCACCACATGAATGACAGAAGGACACCACAAGAATGAATGTCCAACATTTACGCAATATATGGAAACAAGCATGCCAAAACCACTCCCACAGGGAGGATTATGGTGTGAAATATGCAAGAAACTGGGTCACGACCCTTATCACTGCACGATGATGCAGAAGTATCAGATAGTTCTGAAGAATTCTTATTGCACTTTTTGTAATTCAGTAGGCCATGACGACAAAGTTGCAGAACTATGGAGCTGACGCGGGAGAGAACATCAGATGCCTACAGTGTATATGCCAAAATGATGAATGGGAAAGCAGCGCCACAGTTCAATAAAGCCCCATCTTCATACAATACTGCACAACAATAGTACAACACTACGCAAAAACCATACAACAATACACAACCACAGTACAACCCAACGCAACCCCAGTATAATACCACGCAGTACAACCAGGCACCACCATATAACACACCAAGAGGGGACATAGTAGGCTATCGAGGAGGAGGATGAGCTAGAGGAGGCTTGAGACGTGGAAGAGGACCAGTCACATGTCACAATTGTCAGCAATCGGGACATTATGCACAAGAATGCCCACTGTTGCCAACAAGTTGTATGTACTGTTGTGCATCGGATCACGATACAGAGGAATGCCCGACACTACTAGTAAAGATTCAGGGAAAAAGGAACCAGAACAACCAGGATGTTCAATGGATTTCAACCAAAGAAAGGGAGGATGGACGAAATATTAACATAGTCACCCATGGAGGAACGAAGATAGGAAACGACACAACCCAATAAGAACCTACACAGAACCAGTGGGTAAGGAAGAACACCGAACAAAGGAAGTAGTTCGACACACCCAAAGAAAAGGAGACTTTTAAGGAAGCCAAACAATAATTTCAGAAGAAGGACACAATGTCAACTTCCACTACGTAACCAACCCATGAAGCCCTAGAATACAAAATGTTTCCTTCATTGGATCATACCAAAGGAATGCCACTCAAGGGACGAGTAAGTAGTATCAAAGACTTTCTGTAGTCATGCATCAAAATATTAAGTGATCCTTCATCTATGAAAATATTGCAAAACATCCTAGAGAAATGTAGCAATGAGACAGAACAAAAGCTAGAACCAAAGATTATCAATCACCTACACACAATAAGGAGAACAAGTAGGGAATTCAGATTGAACGCTAACATTGGGGATTTCAATATGGGAGATATCACACTCGACCTAGGATCCAAAGTGAATGCGCTACCCAAGAAAACTTGGTAATGCATGGGAGATTGAACCTTGGGATACTCGAATGTCCAATTAAAACTACCAAACCAGCTAGGGTCCTACCAATCAGGAGACTAAAGGGTGTAATGGTAGATCTTGATGTTTTGCGCACCAAAGTAGATTTTGAAGTCATCGAAATACTAGATGGCACAACACCATACCTAGCACTACTCGGTCTGGACTGGGCATTTGACAACCAAACCATAATTAATTTGAAGACAAGAAAAATGACATTTGAATCCAGAGATTATAGGTTTATAGCACCACTAGATCCATCAGAAGGGGAAAGGTTCATAGAACCCACTTGCCTAAACTTAGAGGAAATCAGCTAGTTGTACAGAACAACTACACATGAGGAGGATTATGTAAACCCAACTGAAAACAGGGTACTCAATTGGCGCAGTATTACTTCATGCGCTACAGATTCAGAAACCGGGCTAGAAAACTGGTAGCATAGACTACATGAAGTATCCACGAGAAGATGTGCAAGAATAGACCACACAGTATGATGGATAGGCATAGAAATCGCAGAACCACCCATTTTCCATGGACTTAATGATTTGGAAACATTATTGACACAATATGAAGATGAAGTATTAGAGAACTAGAGGCTACTAGCACTAGAATTAGCACTCAAGGCCACACCCACAAGATGGTGGGGAACACACAAGAATACCATCACAAACTAGTACCAATGTAAGAGGCTACTACGCATAAGGTTCGGCACAACACATAAAAACAACAAACAACAAAAATATGAAGGATTAGGGACACTAACGAAACACTTGATGGAGTGCGAAACGCTGTGGAAATTGACACCACCAGAGGAATGGCCTCACCACTTTATTCATACATTAGAAGGCATACAAGCGAACTGGTATACATATCAGGAACTTCACAAGGGAACTACAACATGGGTGACATTGCAACAAAACTTTACCACCACTTTCTCATTCAAGCATGAAAACCCCAACATAGATGAAGCTCTGAAACAAATCAGAGGAGTTGTATTCATTAAAGATCCAGAAGTAGAACTTATCACCGAAGAGAAGCAGTGAAATAAACAGACATCCAAGCAACTACTGTCATGTTACCAAGTATAGGAGGAAATAACAGACGAAGAGGACCCGTGTAGCATTCAGATTGCAGAAGTAGAAGGAAAAAGAAACGTGAAGGGACCACAAATAGAATCTGAAGTTATTTCCATGCCAATCAAGGTGAAGAAAGTTAACATCGTTACAACTGAACATCCCAAAATGGCCATCATTGGAGACTACTGGGATGAACCAACAATAGAAAGCATTACATAATTGTTGCGCGAATACATCGACTTATTTCCTACAACATTCACAGAAATGAAGGGTATAGCAGGCGAACTGGGAGAAACGAAAATACCTCTCAGGCCTGAAGCGAGACTAATTAGACAACGACCATATATACTAAGCCCTATATACAAACAGAAATTTAAAGAGGAGATTGACCGAATGCTCGAAGCCGACATAATCAAACCAGTCGAGGAATCAGAATGGATAAGCCCAATGGTCGTACATGACAAGAAACAAGGAAGAGGGATCAAGATATGTGTCGACTTGGGGAAGTTGAATGATGCATGCCTACATGACCCATTCCCTACACCATTCACGGATGAAGTGCTATAGAATGTGGGGGGACATGAAGCTTACTCATTCACTGATGGCTTCTCAGGTTACCATCAGATTAAGATAGCACAAAAGGACAGATACAAGACCACATTTGCGACGGAATGGGGATCTTACCAATATACGGTCATTCCCTTTGGACTAAATAATGAACCAACAATCTTCTCCAGAGTGGTGATCACAGCATTTAAAGACTTCATCCACCATTTTCTCGAAGTATATCTAGATGACTGGACAGTCTATAGTCAATTGAAGAACCATGTAGAATTTTTACACCTGATGCTAGAATGATGCAGACAGTGTCAGATATCACTGAACATAAAGAAATGTATATTTGGAACACCGTTTGGGATACTATTGGGTCATATAGTATGCAAACAAGGGCTATTAGTCGATCCGGCCAAGATTGCAGTCATTTTTAATTTACCAGCACCAAAAACAGTCTGTTAGCTATGAGCGACACTAGGACACACATGATATTATCGAAAATTCATCAAAGGATATGTGCAAATCATAGCACCAATGGAAAAAATGCTAAGGAAGGACACAAAGTACCAATGTAACGACGAGTGTCAACACGGTCTAGACACCATGAAGGAAAAGATGGTCATTTTACTGATATTAATATTTCCAGACTGGGGAAAGACATTCCATGTGCATGTAGATGCATCAATGATAGCACTTGGAGCTATCTTAGCGCAACCGTGAGAAGGAGACTTGGATCACCCGATAGCATTTGCAATAAAAAAACTATCTGAATCAGAACATAACTATAACACAATGGAAAGAAAAGGCCTAGTTATGGTTTATGCACTTTAAAAGTTCATACACTACCTATTGGGAAAACAATTTAATATGTTTACAGATTACTCAGCCCTAAAATACCTAGTCAACAAGCCAATGTTGGGGGGGAGAATCTGTCGATGGTTACTGTTATTTCAGGAATTTGACTTCGAAGTAATTGTCAAACCAGGAAAACTAAATGTAGGACCTGACCACCTATCACAGGTCACAAATGGAGAAGAGCCCATGAGCTTACAAGACAACTTTCCATATGCCCAGCTATTTTTCATACATATTGTTGATGAATACTTCACAGAGATCATCCAGTACTTGAGCACAGGTACTGCACCGTGAGATTATACCGCCGCGCAGAAGAAGAACCTGGAAGTTTGTGCAATCGACTATCAATTGATCACATGACATCTATATAAACTAGGCACAGATAGCATTTTATGAAGGTACGTGCTAGAGCACGAACGACCAAGGATTTTAGCGGAGGCCCACGAGGGACTGGAAGGAGGGAATTATGGAGAAAAAGCTACCACGCAGAAGGTACTCCATGTAGGATTATGCTGTCCAACAATCCATCGAGACTTGAAATAATACTGTCAGTGATGCGATGTCTATCAAAGGGTAGGCAAACCCAACATAAGGGATGAGATGTCGTTACAACTGCAAGTGACATTACAGGCATTTGATAAATGGGCAATAGACTTTGTGGGACCTATTGACCTACCAACCAAAAGAGAAGGGGTAAGATACATCATCACCATGATGGAATACCTAACATGATGGGCAAAAGCCATACCAGTAAAGGATTGTAGCATAGAGACCACTGCACACTTTTTATTCGAACAAATAATTACTAGGTTTGGGTGCCCAGGAGTTATGATGAGATACCAAGGCACACATTTCATAAATAGAACCATTCACACGACGCTCGAAGAATTTGAAGTTCACCACCAGAGAAGCACACCGTATCACCCACAGGCGAATGACACAGTATAAGCCTTCAACAAAGTTCTAGAGAACACATTGAAAAAGATCTGTAACATCAACAGAGACGACTAGGACCTCAAAGTACCAACAATATTATGGGCGTATAGGATGACATGTAAGAAGTTGACAGGGCACACACCATTCAAAATCATCTAAGGCCAAGAAGCAATAGTTCCATGGGAATTTTTAGTACCCATCTTATGCATAGTTGCTATCACAAAAATGAGAGAATGCGACACGATAAAGGAAAGATTGCAATAGCTGCTAGCAATGGAGGAAGACCGAATCCTAGTGGGATTCCATCAACAAGTGGAGGAGGTGAGAAACAAAGCATGGCACGATCAACAAATAAGAAGAATACTTTCACAGAAGGAGATCTGGTATTGCTCTACAACAACAAATTGTTTCACCACCCAGGAAAGCTGAGAATGCATTAGTTAGGACCATACGAGGTCAAATCGGTAACAGATGGTGGAGCTGTACAATTAAGAGATCTAGAAGCCACAAACCTATGAGGAATGATCAATGGGAGCCGACTGAAGCTGTACAAGGACAGTCGACCACCCACCGCGCAGTTAAAAAAAAAAAAAATCCATGAAAAATCCAGAGGAAACTCGAAACACGTATGTATTAAAGGCAAGAGAAACGGTTACATGCCTAATACAAACAAGTAGGAAACAAAAAATTGGAAAAAGAAGGACGATAGGACAACACAAAGTGGAATAAAGGCATGAAAAGGACTGATGGAACTTCACATTAAACACGCCAACTGAAAACAGAAAGAGAGGCGTAATGGCAAGTACAAAACTATCACACATGCATTGAACCCATAGTTATGGTGTGTTAATCACATCATGGAGGAAGTTTCCTCGATGGGCTTCATGAAAAGCCCATACAACATGCAAGCACAAAAGCAACTTGTCTATTCGCGAAAGGAAAATAGAGAGAGAGCAATAGCAGTTCGAACGAACAGAGCGAGGCCACAATCCCCTAAAACCAACAGACATTAGACACTCACCACTATGGCACCACCGAATTTTGCTGAACTAGGCCCAACTGCCAGGCCAACCAGAGTTCAAACTAGGTCACGAGGACCTCTGGAAGAAAATGAGTAGCAACAACCGGAGATCATCGATATCCATGAGATCCCATCCCCGAAGATACCACTGATGAGCCCTACACCGATACTGGAAGAGATTCAATAGCCAAAACCAGAGGAAATGAAAGAGGATATGCAAGCAGAGCCATAAGAACCTCAGAATGAAGAAGCAAAACCCCAACAGGAAGTGCAACCAGAAAGCACCGAGCCAACCCCGAAAGGTAATGATGCGATGCATAATCAAGGATCAGAAGGGAAATCTGATGAGTCACATGTACCTAGCCTTGGTCAACAGATAGAAGAGACCACGAGAACTACCTCGGCTTGGCTAGACTGGCTTACAGGGCAAAAAACAGGAATTATTGGAACTTCGTACCAACCGTCACAGCAGGAAGACAAAATTCTGATACCGAGCTCACCTCATAAGACAATGACAGCATAAATTGTGCTACCACACATACCAAAGGGAGTACAGGTAGAGCCGCAGTTACTGGGTCACATTGGGAAGCTCAAGTATTCTGACTATGATGTCTCAGATGACACTAAGTACCTAGAACTTGCACCCAGAGTGTTTATGTAGAACATAGTGGTCAAACAACTTGGCGAAACAATCAGCCAACCGCATCAGTGGGCAGTTGGACTGGACCCAACCGACATTTTAGGACTACTACAGCTCCCACACTTTGGCAGAGGCCAGTACGTGACATCATGAATCAAGAAACTGTTAGAAGTTACACATGGAGGGGATATATGGCTGGACAAACCCATCCTCATAACAGTTGACCTTATTGCATAGATAACAGGACTACCCAACCGAGGTATGGATCCTACGCTGGTTCTGGATGATAAATCCAAGGTAAAAGTGTTAGCAGAGGAAATGAAGAAGAAATATGGCACAATGAGGGGACCAAGAGGCATTATAATCAAACGGATCAACAACCTAGCAACACAATTGGGTGCAAATATCTTAGCCTGTAATTTGCTAAGAAAATGCCACAAAGACGAAGTACTAGCAGGAGTTATCGCAGTTGCAACTCAGTGCACAGAAGGCACCTTCGTGAGATGGACGCCTTATCTGTTAAGATTATTCCAAGTGGACTATAGGGACACGCAGGAACTTGGCACATAATTTCATTACTCATGGCTAATCACCTTTATAGCCTTCATGGGATGGCGGTAACCAGAATATGCAGTTTTTTCTATGAGACCATAGCCCGAGGGAGATAGATATCGAGTACTGAGATCAGGGCCACAGACCAGATAGAAGAGGGACAATGGATTCATATTTGAAGCATACCTATGGGACATGCAGAAAGCTATTAACCGGTCATGGAGAATAACACTAGAAGTTGTCGTGTGATATGGGAACATCGCTAAGTTATGGGCTACACGACAAGCTATGTGGATACAACTAAGGAAGGATCCTGATAAACACTAGCTACCGATGCGCTACTGCATCACAAAAGGTGATATATACATGGTCATTAGTGAATGGCCTGCTGAATGGAAGATCCCATCCATTCCTCAGGAAGTACCGGAAGGACCCGCAGAAGGAGACGTAGTGCAGGCGAAAACAAAGCCTCCGCAAAAACCAGTGCCCAAGAAACCAAGGATGGGCCAAAACAAACCAAATCAGGCAAGCGAAGGGTCGAAGCCGATAGGAACCCAGAAGGGGCAGAAAGAGACCAATGAACATCCAGAACACGATAAGGGAATGCAAGAGACCACCCCAAACCCCATCGCATAGGAGTCGGGGGAAATAAGAGATCGACTGAACAGGCTGCAGGCGCGTGCAAGAAATCAAAGGCAGAACGAGCGTCACCAAACCTTACGATCACGGAGGATGATGGGAAAATTATCGCCATAATGGTCCAGGATTGTCTGGAAGAAGACTTTGACCACGGAACACATCATGGGCATAATATACAGAAAGAGCTAGCAGAAATAAGACAGCTCCTCAAGACACTTAGAGAGGCCCAGAGAGAAAGTAGCAGCAGATGCATAGACAATTCGACAACACAAACCAACGAATAAGTGGAGGTCGAAGAACGAGACCCAACCCTCCCAATGCCACACACAAATGCAACAGTCCACATAAAACTGAGCATGCTGCGAATGGATCAAAATAGTGGGACAGACACCACTGAAGGATTTGGACCACATCCAATTGGTCTTGGCACGGATGCCATCAAGGGCACTACACAAATTACAGGTTAGCGTCAACCACAAGATGCAGTCTCGGGAACATAAGAACTTAGTCGAGCTATAGAAAGAAAAAAAGCAGCGGGAAGCATTGGAAAAAGAGTAAGAGCAGGCCAAATCTGAAACTCATAGGGAGATGGAACACAGGAACGAATTGGAACGTAGAGTGGGAGAAATTTTTGGGAAACTTCCAAACACAGCGGAGGGAAACCAACTCACAGCCATAGAAAATATCGACCATATTGCACATGCAATTGTGCAATACCATAAGGAGACCAGGGATCTCCGAGAACAACTAACACCAATGACTCCACCAACAGTAAATGATCAAAGGAGGTAGGCAGTGACGTGCAAATACAGGAGATGGAGAAATAGGCTAGCACAACAACTGACTTGATCGACAAAGCAACACAACTTTGGACATGACTGGAGGAGGATCCACAAGTTCAATGCTGGGACAAGGAAGAGGAAAGGATCAATGCAGTGATCCAAGAACTCAAGCAAAAGAAAAATACCATACCAATTCCAGAATGCGTAAATGGGACGCAAGAATTGAAGAAGATGTAGGCATAACTCATCACTGTGAAAACACAGAAACATGAGTGGCAGGCTCAAATAGAACTGTTGTAGGAACGGGTAGCAGAAGTACTCGCACATGCAGAAGCAAATAGAAAATAGATGGCATAGACCCAGGAAAAATGTGCAGGACTACTGACTGACGAAGTGGTCATTCAGGTAGTAGAAACCATTAAGGAGAAGACCACGCATGCACTGACAACAACAGGAGAGCTAAGGGAAAAATTCCAGATGATCACCGAAGAGATTGATGCAGCTCAGAAATATTAGGTGACTCGGGATGAGTCACATGTCAGTGTTGGGGGCCTATTGGCAACAAGCCGAAATAGGAAGAAAGTGTGCATGAAGAATAATGAAAGATGGAAGAGAAATCGTGGGAAAGAGAGCGTGCAAGAGGAAAACGGAAACTGGAAAGAAGCACAGAACCTTCTTAGAAGGTTCTACTTCTAGAAGATTCCTCCTCTAGAATGCTCTTAGGTGATGGTAGCACTATATAAAGGGGTTCAAGCAATGTAATGAGATATGAAGAGAAGTATTGTTTTTGGAGTGGTAGTTCAATAGGAGGATGCCCCCTCAAAGAGGCAAGTGAACATGAGAGGATCCCTTCCATAATAGGATCCATTGTATGGTGTTTCCCTACCTCAAGGGTTTGATGTATTAAAGTTGTGTTTTTCTATATTTTTCGTCTATATATGTTGTGGTGCTTTTGTATTCAGTATTGGGTTATTAACACCGTGCATGTAACAAATGGCTTGACAGCTGGAAGGAAACAACGAACGCATGCAGAGAAGGAATAATTAATGACATTAGAGTTAGGGTTTTTGGTAAGAGTTTTTGTGTAAATGGTTGAAGAGCCTGATAGATATAAATATAGACAAGAAGGTATCAAAAAGAGGCTCGGAGATTTTGTGAAGGTTGAGCTTTACTACTGTTGTTGAGTTGAACTCGTTTTATGTAATGTTTTGATATTTAAAAATTGAATTTACGTCGTTGTCCACAATAAATCCCTCAAATTTTGGTACCATTATTGTGTTTTCTCCGATAAAATCCTTCACCTCCTTGTAATAGTCATTGTCGCGCTGTAAAGTTAGAATCTTTTCACGTAGATTTTTCTAAAGAGGAATCACTAAAAATATGTGTGGTCTCCATATCAACACATCCACCACACCGTTCATTGTTCCTTTTATGTAATAAATCTTGAAATTGTACTCTCTAATCAATTCTGACCAACGTCATTGTCACGCATTCAATTTTCTTTGTGTAAATATGTGTTGTAGTCCAGAGTGATCCGTTTTTAGTTCGAATTTTCATCCAATAAGGTAGTGTATCCAAAATCTCAAGGCATAAACAATGGCTAACAACTACAAATCATGCATCGCATAGTTCTCCTCATGCCTTTTCAACTTTCTCAAGATGTAAGCGATCGCTCGACCATCTTGCATCAAGACTCCACCTAAGCCTTCCTTGGATGCGTCAATGCATACCAATAATTTCACTTCCATGTCAGGGACCTTTAGTATCGGTTTTTTCATCAACAACTCCTTGAGCTTCTGAAATTCCTCCGCCCATTTCTCGGTCCAAACAANTTATTGTTCTTCTTCTACAATTTCTTGATCGGATTTTCTATCTTCGAAAAACCCTCGACAAACCATCGATAGTATCTCGCTAAATCCATGAAGCTACGCACTTTGGGGACATTCGTTGGCACAGGCCATTCCATAATAGCCTCGACCTTTGTTGGATCCACAACGATAACTCCATCGGAGATGACATGTCCTAAGTAGTGAATATTTTATTGATAAAATGAGTTAGACAATTTCCCATATAATTTGTTCTCTCGTAGACACTGCAGTACCAAGCCCAAGTGCTCGTCATGCTCCTCCATCATCTGAGAGTAAATCAAAATATTGTCAATGAATACTTGGACAAACTTGCACAAGTATTCGCGGAACACCATGTTCATCAAACTCATAAATACCCCTGGGGCTTTCGTCAGTCCAAATGGTAAAACAATAAACTTGTAATGTCCAAACCTCGTCTTAAAGGAGGTCTTAGGGATGTTGTCCTCTTTGATATGTAACTAGTGATACCTTGATCTCAATTCAATCTTTGAAAACACCATATCACCCTTCATATGATCAAACAGATCATCAATCCTTGGCAATGGATACTGATTCTTGATCGTTGCCTTATTCAATTGACGATAGTCAATGCAGAGTCTCCACAACCCATCCTTCTTTCTTATGAAGATAACAGGTGCACCCACAGTGACAGACTTGGACGTATAAGTTCTAGGTCCAAAAACTCCTTCAGTTGCATTTTCAACTCCTGTAACTCCCAAGTCGACATCCGATAAGGAATTCTTGCTATCAGTTCAATTCTCGGTTTTAGTTTGATGGTAAATTCCAAATCCCTCTCTGGCGACATCCTAGGTAACTGCTCAGAGAAGACGTCTGCGAAATCACTCACCACCGGAAGGTGTTCTAGACCTTCCGCTACTCCCTTCTCGTTTAATGCAAGGATCACATAAATATTGCATCCCTTGTGCATGCTCTTTCGTATATACAAGGAAGAGATGAACCTCAGGGAGACTCCCTGGTTTCGACCTACAATCACTCGTCTCTGTCCCTTGTCATCAACGAAGATCAACTGTTTCATCTTACAGTCGAGTATCACATCATGCAATTCCAACCAGTCCATACCAATCAAGACATCATAAGACCCTAAGGTTGTGACGTACAGGTTGGCCCTAGTGAAAAACTCTCCCAGGTTAAGGTTGCAGCCCTCAACCTTCCCACCAACCTTCTGTTTGGATTCCGAAGCCATTTCTACGAAGATAAACTCATCTTGTTTGACTTCCTTTCCCCTAATTCTTTTTAGTGGATACCCAGAAATGAAACTCTCTGTAGCACCAGGATCTATCAAAATACTAAGGGTCTGGTTAATGACGGTACCTGACATCTCGAGCATAGACGACTGGTTCTCTGTCTGGCGGTTATTCACCACTGCATGAATCTGATGGGCGTTTCCCAAATCTCCCATGGTAGTGGTTCCATCGGATCCATATGCTCTGGTCCTCTCCACTGGGTAGTCACGCTGGTAATGTGGCTCCCTGCATGTACAACACCCTTTCTTTAGTCCAGTACTCCTGGTACCCAAAGTAGAAGTTGACGGCCCACCGGCCTAGAACCCTGGTCTATTCTGATGAATAGCCCTAAATTGTTGTTGTTGCGGTCGACGTTGTTGCTGGTGTTGTGGTCCTTGGTAAGGAGTCTGATGCTGAAGTGCTGGTCATTAAGGAGTAGTGGAAGTGGATCCTCTCTGGAAGCCATGATATCCTGGTGAATGTCTAGATGGTGTCTGATGCTGCTACGCACCAGATGACGCATGTCCCGCTGGTCTCGTTGGATTCCTGCTCTGACCACCACCGATAATTTCCTTCTCTGCTATGAGGGCCTTCTAGACAACATCATGCAAGGTTTGAGGCATCATAATCCTGACCTTTGCATGAATGTTGACATTAAGGCCAAACACGGACCTGTTGACCTCAATTTTCTAGGTATTCAGGTGAAGAGAATACTGAAGAAGCTCCATAAAATGGGCCTCATACTCGGGCACCGTACGAATGCCTTGTCACAAGGCGTTGAACTCGCTGAGCTGACACTCAATGAATTCCTCAGATAGATACCTCTCCTGGAACCATTCCTCTAACAATTCCCGTGACACATCTTCGATGGCCATGTTCAATTGTGGAAGGAGTGTCTTCCACCATAGAAGAGTGCTCCCCTTCAGTTGAAATACCGCCATGCGGACCTTAATGTTGTAGGTATAGTCGCGAAGTGAAAAGCACATCACCATATTCTCCAACCATGCCTCGGTGGTTGCGTCATCCAGGGCACCAAAGAAATCGAGAAACTTGACCTTCTCGAGTTCTCGGTGAATGCTACCAGTACCGACCTGAGCGTGCGGTGGATCCTTAGGAGGTGTCGGCGCCCTAGCCTCGTCTCTATTCAAATGGTTGATCAGTGCCTCAGACATCCTTTGAAACTACCTCATCAACCCAACCACATCACCCACCGCTATATGTTCCTTCCTGATAGCCTGTTTGTCTCCCTGGGGGTTAGATTCCTCAGGCATGGATGCTACTAGGGGCATCATGCCTCCTCCCCTAGCACCCCGTCATCCTCTAACTATGATTACCTGCACGAATACAATCAATTTAATTAGCATAATCATAATTAAATATCTAATCAATGGAAGTTGTAGTGATCCCAAGTCATTGGTTGAACTGACTTTGATACCATATGTAACAACCCCCGTCGTTACAACTACATGCGACACAAGCGAGTGCAAATTTTTTTATTATATATATTTCATATACTGTGCAACTAACCAGAATCAAAATACCCTATCTGAATTGAATTAATTGAATTAAAGTTCATAATTTCAATATTTAATGAATTTTGAATTTTGAAACAATATCTATGCAATAACAAAGCTTGTTTACTTCATTACTATTTTAAGAATATTTCTCAATCTTAATTCTTTTATACAACAAGAACGATATATATTACTATATCCTTAATATTCCAATGACTCTAATTATTGGAATTAGGTATTACAATTTTTAAAATTTATAGCATTCACATGGTAACGTTTCCATAAAGGTAGCGTATTTGATTTAATTATTTGCATAACAGTTTTGCAATAATATGCTACTATGTAATATACAACATAACAGTGATATATATATATATATATATATATAT
>ML799679.1:163890-192833 GCA_009831015.1 Picea engelmannii
TATATATATATATATATATATATATATATATATATATATATATATATAATTTAGAACTTAGGGTATCATTACGCTTCTACGAGTTTAATTATTATTATATTTTTACAACAGTTTAAATAATTCAAGATTTTTAATTTTAAAAACAATCAATGTTCAGATAATGAACCCATGAATAGTTGAAATATCGTTATATTAATAGAACCAATGTACAATCTTATTCCATCTAGAAACACCTTAATATGAAATTTAATTCGAAACATGGCTTGTTCATAAAGGCAATTACTCTGAAACATAAGAGGAATATTATCAAGACTAAGGTTACTTCAGTTACTATTTAATATCCTTCATATGATATAGCCGAATAGTATGAATCTTTAATTCCTAAATGGATTAAACATTAGAAGTACATTACTGAGTAGTCTCAAGAATTAGATAGATTGTTGGCATTAATAAATTGAATTCTAAATGTATCAGGCTAATTCGTCCACTGTTAATAATTCTCTAATTCACAAATTCATAAATGGACTCATATACTTCCAAAATAAAAGAAAACATATATATAATTACTTTATAAAACTTGAACATTTTCGTAATCCATAAAATGTAATTGAGAGTTTTATGTTTTCAAAACTTGTGCAATGAAGTTACTGTAACCGAAAGATGTAGTGGTTGTATTCTTCGTTATTTTCCAGAATTCTTCAATCCTCACCGGAGTTGCATCACTCTCGAGTTTTGTTGAACCTACTGACCCTTGAATGGACTCATTGGATACACGGATTTTGACAACTAAAATCGAAGGTGGGATTTCCAGGCTTATGCATATACTATTTCGCCTCCACATATCGGATACCATTTACGGAGGATTGCTACTTGCAACAAAACACAAGGATACTCTATACAATGGATATTTTGAAACAACGCGCAAGGTTATGGATAAATTACAGAGAGTGAATTAGAACTTAAAATGATAATTTAATTCCATTTAAGAAGCACAAAGGGAGATCAACTATTTATGCAGAATGTAGGATCAACAATATAAGAAAATTTAAAAGGAGTGTAAAGGGAGATCAAGATATAAGCAGTGTTCGAAAATTACATTACAGGGAACCCATTGAATGGGCAGCGAGATAACAACCCACTCGCATGGTAATAAGGGAAGGTCACTCACCAGGGAGTGATGCATCCAAGGTAACTACTGCATGCCAAAAAGTGAAATTGATCCCACTCCCATTACTGTGTAGGGTTTTAATTACCAAGAGGCTGAGTATTCAGGTTAAAATTTAGGGCAAGACATGCATACAAAAATCGCAGTGTTTGGTTGTGTGGAAGTGTTAGATAAAATCACTGTAATAAATATATATGCAGTAAGCACAAAAATCGCAGTAGTATAAAAATCACAGTGAAATAAATACCGTAAGCACAGTAATCAATCACTTTATTTTCATGATCATCACAAGGAAGAAAAACCATGAATACATATACAGTAAGCACAAAAATCATTCACAAAGAAGGTAAAAACATAGTAAAGAAATGCAGTGAATCATGCCCAATAAATCGTTGGGTGGGTAACATGATTTTTTTGAGGAAAGGAGAAAATATGGCAGAGAAATGAAAAAAAATGACGCAGGTTTACACACCATCAATGCATATAAGGTATGAAATCACTAGGCGATGAAATGGAATCAGCTGAGTAAAGACCACACAAATTTCTGAGCAATAAGGAGGAAACTCGTTGAACACAGTAAGGAATTGGCTGGGCAGAGAAAAAATCCTTTACTTATTATCCATGCATAGGAAATCAGGGCATTTGAATCTAAATATTTAACACTAGAGTGAAAGACAGTCGATTCGGCTCCTGTCTGACTTCTTAGGCATAGACTAATAACTTAAAGGATAAGAACAAGAGATAAAAACACAATTTCCTTGTATAAAAAACAATAAAAACATAGAGTAAAATAAAATAATGGCCTGAGAACCAAGACGTGGCCTTCCTCGGTAATCATACAACACAGTAATAATCCCAACCAACCTCGGAAACTACAATGAAACACAATAAATAAACAAAGCTCAGAAACAAAAATTCAGTGACCCTTTTGCAATTTCACACGGTGCACTATCGCCCAGTTATAAATTCATATGCATAACTAATCGAGTCTTTTCCTTTTATCATCATCTACAGAAGCGAGATTTCGACAATAAAGAAATGCATGAACAATAAATTAAGATATTATTCAATACGAATTATGCGCAAGCATACTGTAGCCAAATGCGAAGAACTATAAGTGACTATCCCACGCTTGCGCTCCATCCAACTCCGACTTGTCGACCGATGATACCTCACTGGTACCTCCCATCCAACGCTAGGGGTCCTCTTCTTCCCCCTGAGCCCCACGAGCCATAAAGGGTCCAAATACACAATACTAGAGAATTCTAGAACCCATATCACCTCGCAAGGTCGATCTACCACTCGTTACCTGAGATGGTTATCCCAACTCCCACAAGAGAAAGTTCAGTCAAGATAAAATTTCACCAGCGTAACGTTACACTAGCCCGATGTGATCCATACTCCTCCTCCACCATCTCTTTTATAGATTTTCTTAGTCATTAGTTTCTCAAACCCTCATTAGATTCCTTTTTCATTTAATTAATTAGGAAAAACCTCCCCCGTACACATGTCGCTCGAACCCCTATTTTCACTAGAAAATCAATTTTATTAATTAATTAAATTTTTATATTTCCCTCACCCACCTAAAAGTGTTCCTAAAAACACTGCGCGGTATCCCATTATTCCCTTACAATTCTTAAATGACCTACACCTTACTTAATTCCTAGTTGAGTTCATAAATAGAAAGTTTCAAGGCCAGATTCCTTACTAAGTTAGACATTCCCCCTTCTCTTTAAGTTTCCCCTTTTCTGTAAGTTTCCCATTTTTCTTAGGTTTCCCCCTTTTCTTTTAGTTTCCCCTTTTTATAACTAAATTCAGAATTAGCAGGTTTAGACAAAAACAACCAAATACCCCTTTTATTAATTAAACCTTTATTAAAATTTCCACTTTAATACTTAATTCTTGAATTTTCTAATTAATTTTAAAAAGAACCTTTAGTGAATTGAAATGTTAAAAAAAGAACCTTAGTGAATTAAAATTTCCACTTTAATCTAGTTTGTTGGCGACGAAAGTCACCCTTGGATTGCTTGCAGGAGCAGAGCCCGACGCCCATCAGTTTATGTCACGGTTTGTGTATGGAAGAGGTGATTGAATGGAAGTAAACTCGGACGATATTGTTTCGACTCTGAAACTAGGCCCGACATGCATGGGTAGGTGAGGTCTTGGACATACTTCAGATAGTGAGTTGTAGTAAGGGTGAGTAAGGGGGGAAGACTTATATCAGAGAGATGCAAAGGTTTGTTGTCAACATCAGGTTTCTAGCATACTGTAGGGGAATGCATTTAAACGCGAGATCATCTTACATTCAAACGCAGAAAACCAGGGAATACAATAGTGTCACAATAAAACCTTTATCATAATGCAACTCCAATAATTCATGTGAGTTAGTCAATCATGAACTCCCTCAGTATGAGATGAAAACTAGATGAAACAGGGAAACTATCTTTCATAAAACCAGAAATCTTACATACATATGCATAACCAAAAAACTAGAGCGTCTGTTAAAACATTACAATCGGGAGCCTTGCTCTACCATTGATCGATTACAAAATGCAAAGACTGAGTCTATATACTCAACAAATTTCTCCTATCAGAGGCATGTTTAGTCATCCAAGGTGTGGTGTCCCTTCAGCCGAATTCGGACGGATAACTTTCGTCAGACGCCACCTTAACCGCGCATGGCTCCTGCAGGGGATATAGTTGCAACATTAAAGGCCAACATGGCGTGCGCAGACTTTCTCTGGTCAGATGAGGACCAGCCATGACCCTTTGGAGAAAATCAGTGTATAGGACCATCTCGGGCAGACTGTCTGCCGGAACCCCCATACCTTGCATTCAATAAGTGAGTTGAGGTTTCAACTACCTCTATTCAGTTTCATTTAATTCTTTAGTGAGGACTAGGATCGAAGTCGGGCTGAACTGGTCTTGGAGGACATGGTATTCCCTTCTGTGGAAAAACCCGATGCTTTGGCACCTTTGCATAACTCTCTTCCTTTCTCAAGTGACCTCGGGCTGTGGCCCTACGCATACTCCCAAAGGTGCTTTCGGTGTTTGGAGATATGAAGGGGTTGATCCTTTCTTCTTGAAATCGCGATGAGAGAAACGCCGAGATGGCTCAGTTTTCCGCCAGGTGTCCCCTTTGGATGGACGGTTGAAAATGATTTGTGATACCACGGGCCCCACTTTCGGCGCTATCGGGGTTCGGGGTTTCGAGATGTGGAACAACATGAAACTCTCAGCCCTCGAACTTCCGAATGCTGAAACGCCAACGCGACTAGATCTCGCGCCACACGTCCTCTGGATGGACGACTGCTATTCTCCCCTGCACACTATGGGCGCGATCTATTGTGTTAAATTTGGTGCAACTTCCTTATTCGTGATTTCCCGCCAACCGTTGATCTGCTCATACGAATGGATCCAGACCATTGACACTATAATCTTGCCCGCTCACTTGATTAAAAGTCCGAAAAGGACTTTTTCTGTGCGTTGCGCCTGGGTGCTCCTTGTGTAACCTGCAGACCTGGATATCCCGATGCCAAAGACAAGAATTGTCGCTAACATATAGGCTCCATGGGGGATAGAGTCATCCCTGTGATTCTCTAAGAACTCGTTCTGTAGTTTCAGTGCCTTGCTATTGGGCTATGGAGTCATTTACTAAGACGAAAATATACAAACAGAAAATGAACAAAGAACTAATGGACAATATTTACAAACAAAGGAGCCATCTAAGGCTCAAACAAAACATTTCTTCAGAAAATGCCCATTCACTGGGTTGTTGAAAACCTCTTCACCCTCCAGATCGTGCAACTGGTACATGTTGTTTGAGAAGACCTCTGAGATTTTGAAGGGGCCGATCCAGAGGGCGTCAAACTTGCTATGTTTGCCCTTATCCTGCCTAGGTGCATCCCACTTAAGTACCAAATCCCCGATCTCGAACTCCTTCTTCCTGACCTTCCTGTCAAAAGCCTGTTTGACCCTTTGTTGATGAGTATGAGCGGTGTCCCTCACCTGTTACCTGATCTTCTGTACTTCTACTATATGATGAATCCTTTTGATCATATGACCGGACTCTCCCTCATAATCTTGAAAGAACTTTTCCATAGGTAAGGCAAGATGAGTGGGAAAAACTAGCTCTGCTCCGTAAACCAGCTGAAAAGGCGAGGTGCCCAAGGATTTCTTCATTGTCACTCGATCAGCCCATAAAGAAAATTTCAACTTCGACTCCCAGGCCCTTTTGTTGTCCTCCAATAGTCTTTTGATGATCCTTATCAGGCCCTTGTTGGAGGATTCGGCTAAACCATTGCCCTGGGGATAGTAGGGGGTGGAGTGAATTAGCGATATTTGGAACTGCTCACAGAACTTAATGAGAGGTTCATATTTGAAAGAAGCAACATTATCAGTTACGATCCTACTGGGACAGCCAAATCTGGCTATGATATCCTCCAGGAAGATGATAATTACTTTATGGGATGTACTTCTGGTAGGGACAACTTCTATCCATTTGGTGAAATAATCTGTTGCAGTCAGGATCCATCTGTGTTGGCCACTTGAGGGAGGATGAATCTCCTCGATAAAGTCTAGCCCCCACTGTTGAAAAGGTGTTGAAGATATCACAGGATTCAGTGGTAGTGGCCCAAGCTGTTGTTTCCCTAAGAACTTTTGGCATTTGATGCAGGCCCTGATTTCTCTGTTGACATCAATGAATAAAGTGGGCAAGTAATACCCAGCCCTGAGGATTTTGTGAGCTGTGGTCTTCCATAAATGATGCCCCCCACAAAGGCCTCTATGGAAATAAAACATGACCTTCTGGGCTTCTAGTGGGTTCAGACATCTTAGCAGTACTCCTAGGGGGTCTCTCCAGTATAAGACTTTCCCAATGAGGCAATATCTGACTACCTTGAGCTTTAAATCTCTTGCCTTACTTTTACACATTCCATCCGGGGGCTTCAACTCCCACAGAAAGTACAAAATGTCACGATACTAGGCACACTCTGCCAGCAATACGCCTTCCTGAGAGCGTTGACTGGGCAACTCAACTTGATGAATTCGTGAGAAGGTATTGATGAAACTAATGCCCAGGGCTTCGTAATTGGATTCAGCAAGTAGCTTGGCTAAACCTTGCCCCTTAACCAACTTGGTGGGCTTTATCTCCAAGTCAAATTCCAGGATTATAGCGATCCATCTACCTCTTCTCCCATCTATATCAGGCTGTATAAGGATGTCCTTCACAGAAGTTGAAGGAACGTATGCGGTTACCCTTGAGTGCAGGACATAGACTCTGAAAGCTTTGAGAGATTTCACTAAGGCATAGGCTTGTTTCTCCATGATTTCATACCTGATCTTTGCATCTCTTAATGCCCTGCTGAAGAAGGAAATGGGTTACTCTCACCCTTCATCATTTTTCTGCAACAAGACCGCCGCTACTCTATCAAAAGAAACAAAAGAGAAAATCAGGAACTCTTTGGAATAGTCAGGACTGATCAGCACAGGTGCCTCTGTCAATGCCCTTTTTATTTGGATAAAATATTCCCTGGTTTTACCAATCCATTTTACTTCATTTCCTTTCCTGGGAATGGCTGTGATATGTTTCACCAACTCAACAAAATTTGAGATGAATCTCCTCAAGAAATTGATCTTTCCCAGAAAGGCCTGAACTTCCTTCTTAGATCTAGGAAGTGACAGGTTTTGAATCGCCTCTACCCTGCTAGGATGAATTCTCACTCCCTCTGTTGATACTATATGGCCTAATAAATTCCCCTCCTTCATAGCAAACAAATATTTCTTGGGGTTTATGGATAGGCCAAACCTCTGACACTTCAGGAAAAATTTGCTCAAGTGGCAGCGGTGCTCCTTGTCTAACCTAGAGAAGACCGTGATGTCATATAGATAGATTACCGCAAACTGGTCCTTCTCCCCGATGAAGGCTATATCCATAGCTCGCTGGAACGTTGCTCCCGCATTCATCAATCCAAAAGGCATTTTGGCATACATGAATGTACCCCAAGGAAGGCATTTTTTCTCTGTCCTCAGGCATAAATGATATCTAATTATAACCATAAAAACCATCAATCATGGATATCCTAGAGGCACCCATTACCCTTTTCAATATGTGTTCCATGTTGGGCAAGGGATAATTGTCTTTTCTTGAGCTCCTGTTCAGGTTCCTGAAATCAACACAGAATCTGATTTTTCCACTTTTCTTCCTTACTGGGACCAAATTGGCCACCCATTCGGAATATCTCAAGGGGGCAATAATTTGGGCATCTAACAATTTCTTCACTTCTTTCTCCATGACAGGTAGCAACATGGGATTTATTTGTCTCAGCTTCTATCTGAACGGTTTAGCCTCTTCCTTTAGTGGGATCTTGTGCTCAATGACAGATGTGTCATAAGTCTTGAGGTCTTCGTATGTCCATGCAAACACATCAACAAACTATTTTAGCAACTCAGTATATTTGGCCTTTTGTTCTCTGGTCAAACTACTTGATAATTTGACAAACCTGGGCTCCTCCTGTGCACCAATGTTTCATTCAGTTGTATCAACATCTTCATTTGAAACCTTACCCTTTACAGCCACATCATTCCCATCGAACAGTCTTTCCAAGGGGACCAGTCCTCTCGAAATGTGATTGCTAGGCAGCTGAATAATCTGGTGATTAGCAATTTTATTTAAAAACACCTCAGGGCAAGGGTTACCTTCCAGGTCGGGATCCTGATCAATGTGCAGTGCAGAAAAATCATCAACAGATTGGAGAAATTTTTCGATTTCCAGGTCATCTTCAAATACCTTTCAATGTTTGACATTGTCCGGTACAGAGGGCCTATATCTTATTTAAACGTCATATTTGACCCCAGGCGGTAGAGGAACTTTGAGCAAACTAGCTGAGACAGCTAAAGAATTGGTTGAAGTATTCTCCCCCCTTGGAATGAAATAAATGTTAAAGGCCAAGAAGAAATTGTCAATCAGGTCCCATACCTCATTTCTGTAATTCCTGAGCCTGGGATTATTAGCACGATAAGCATTTCTAACTTGCTGGATAATCAACTCAGCATCTCCAAATATTTCTATTTCTTTAATTCCCATTTCTTTTGCGGCCCTCATACCCAGAACAAGAGCTTCATACTCTGCCACATTGTTGGTGATTTCGAATTCCAGCTTGTATGACAGGGATATGGCCTCTTGACAAGGTGATATGAAAACTACCCCAGCACCAACACCTTCGCTAGAAGAAGCTCCGTCGAAAAACATCTTCCACACGGAAGGGGTTGGAGGGGGAATCGGATAATCAAGACTGGGTTGCTTTCTGACTTGGAAAGGGTCTTAGGGAGCATCAGTGAGCTGCAATAAACTAGACCCCAGGTCGGTGTCAAGTGCAAAGATGGGGTGATTGGTGGGATTTTCTTCATCACTAACAATGTAGGCCAAATGAGATTCTCTATATAACCTCCTTTTTTCCCCTCCAAAGACTGGAATGGTGGCATACGTGAGATCCATCTGCAATGTTCCCCCAAGCTTTTTAATCCAAGATCTAGACAACAACATGCCAAATTTTGGGGGAACGTCAGCTACCACAATATCCATGACCACACTCTTCATGGGCAGCTGAAACAAAGAAACCACCAGGTCTTTGATGACTCCTAGACACTGCACTCTTCTTGAATCGAAAGAGTACAAATCATGATAAGTTTTTGTCACCTCCAGTCCCAATTCTTCCATTACTATTTTGGCCATAAGGTTATGGGAAGCCCCTGAATCCATGAGGCAGTTATGCAACACTTTATCATGTATATTTAGGGATGTGTAGAAGGGAGGAGATGAATCATCTCTATCTTCTACCATGGGCCCTAGGAAAACTGTCATCTTTTCATCTTGAAGGTTCACTGAGTTAGAGGGAGGCTGGGGGGGCTCAGATTGTAGCAACTTGGAGAGGAACCTTTTGAAATCTTCATTTTTAACGAGTTCAGATAGGGGTACAAGAATTATAATCTTCTGAATCTCATGCTTGAAATTGAAGGAAGGGATAGGCTTAGGATCTTCCCTTACCTCATGGACAGGTTCCTTGGCTGCTGGCGAAGCACTCTGAGTTTTCCTTTCTTTAGTAGTGGTTGTTGCAGCTTTAGTAGGCCTATCTGCTATGAGGGGCTGGTCTTGGCTGTCAAAGTCTCCTTCTTTCTTTCTTGACCTGAGATTGTATCTGTTAGAGGCATGACCGACCCTTTCTCCCTTACCTAACTCATGGATTTGAACGTTCATCAGGAATTTCTCATATGTAGACTGAGTCAAATGAGGAAAAGGAGGAGCTTCTTCAACACAATGAATTTCAGGGCCGAACTCGTCTATATCCTCCCCTCCTTCATGAGTAACCAGGTTATTTTGGAGAGGGGTTTGAATCCTTTGATCTTCTCTGTCTTTTTCCCTTTGTTCCCTTGGGAAGGCCCACGGTCCATTGTTGTCAGGTCTCCTGAAACCTCTACCATCAACATTCTGGGGATTTCTGTACATGGGCTTCCCTTGTAACTCCCACCTATCCATTCTAGCAGAAAGTGACTTTAGTATTCTAGTTGTCTCATCTGTCTGAAGGGGCAGGGGAGAGGAGATGGATGAGGAAGCTTCAGGCCTCTACCTGGATATGTTTCTACCAATAGTGCTCCTGAGTCGGTCAACAACCAATATATTAGATTCTACCTCCACGACTGCATCTTGCATATGGGCCATAGTAGTGACTCTTCTTTACCTGAGAAGGAGGCAGAAATCAGGATCAAAAGCGTTGGAATAAGTGATCTTTGCAGAGGCTTCTGAGGGTTTGATCTCAATAGGGATTTTATTGTACATTTTATTGAATCTCTTGGAGAAGTCAGAGACAGACTCTCCTTCTTTTCTCTTCAAAGACCCAAACTCTGTCATGAAATACATGAAGTCTTTTTTATCTCCCCACTGTCTTAAAAAGGCATTATCTAAAGCTTCGATCTCATCAATAGATCCAGGAAGCAAGGCTTTGAACCATTTTCTAGCCTCACCTTGAAGGCTATGGACAAAAATCCTCATCCATACATCTGCATGCATGCTGACATTATCATCTGTGAAATGGTAAAAGGCTTCTAGGTGTTCTTCTGCAGTTATGTCCCCCTCACCTGTAAACTTGGGCAACTGCTTGAAGTAACCATCTGCTGGGAGGGCGTTGGGAGGCTGCGGTAGCACGAGGGGAGCATACCTAGCGGCTATAATGGCCTCCATTCTGGTCATAGGGGGATTTTCTCCTGCCATAGGGATATTAGGTGGAAGAGAACTCGGAGGAGAAGGAGTTTGCAAAGGGGCTACTGGGAATGAGTCCCAAAGTGGAGTGGGAAACAAGAGGGGATTTAAGGAGAAGGCTAGCGATCTCAAGTCAGCAGGTGCTCCTCTTTTCACAGGAGTAGTAACAGTAACAAGAGGCGGAGCAGTAAAGATAGGACTGGGGAAATTTTCTGTAGTCCTAGGCCTACGCCAAGGTACAACCTTAGAGGAGAGGGGAGTGACAAGGATTTCTCCCTCTAGTCCTAGACCGGGAGGGGAAAACTCAGCAGGAACACTCCCAAAATTCAGGAAACAGGAAACCCCTGAAGGAGGTCTAATAAGAAACTAAGAAGGAGAGAATGGAGTTCCTACAGAAGGAGATGGCGGATTACCTGGTTCGACGGTGGGAGCTTCTTCTTCGGAGGCCTTTCCTTTTCTGAGAACCACCTCTGGATCAGTTTTAGGTGTAGCTAGAGGCAGCTGTGGATGAGACCGCGTGTGTCTACCTCTGAAAGCCACAATTAATAGAGTAGGTTCTCCCCAGTGGAGTCATCACAATGGAGTCGCCAGGTGCACAGCTAGTAGCAATCTTCAAAGGCTCTGATACCCTATGCACCTTCAGAATCAAAGGTTCAATGTCATTCAATCCTGGGGAAAATTTTCAACTTCGTCCCCGACAACGGTGCCAAAAATGTTGGCGACGGAAGTCACCCCTGGATTGCTTGCAGGAGAAGAGCCCGATGCCCATCAGTTTATGTCATGGTTTGTGTATGGAAGAGGTGATCGAATGGAAGTAAACTCGGACGATATTGTTTCGACTCCGAAACTATGCCCGACACGCATGGGTAGGTGAGGTCTTGGACATACTTCAGACAGTGAGTTGTAGTAAGGGTGAGTAAGGGGGGAAGACTTATATCAGAGAGATGCAAAGGTCTTTTGTCAACATTAGGTTTCTAGCAGACTGTAGGGGAATGCATTTAAACGCGAGATCATCTTACATTCAAACGCAGAAAACCAAGGAATACAATAGTGTCACAATAAAACCTTTATCATAACGTAACTGCAATAATTCATGTGAATCATTCAATCATGAACTCCCTTAGTATGAGATGAAAACTAGATGAAACAAGGAAACTGTCTTTCATAAAACCAGAAATCTTACATACATATTCATAACCAGAAAACTAGAGCATCTGTTAAAACACTACAATCGGGAGCCTTGCTCTACCATTGATCGATTACAAAATACAAAGACTAAGTCTATATACTTAGCAAAATTCACCTATCAGAGGCATGTTCAGTCATCCAAGGCATGGTGTCCCTTCAGTCGAATTCGGACGGATAACTTTCGTCAGACGCCGCCTTAACTACGCATGGCTCCTGCAGGGGAGATAGTTGCAACATTAAAGGCCAACATGGCGTGCGCAGACTTTCTCTGGTCAGATGAGGACCAACCATGACCCTTTGGAGAAAATCAATGTATAAGACCATCTCGGGTAGACTATCTGCCGGAACCCCCATACCTTGCATTCAATAAGTGAGCTGAGGTTTCAACTACCTCTGTTCAACTTCATTTAATTCTTTAGCGAGGACCAGGATTGAAGTCGGGATGAACTGGTCTTGGAGGATGCAGTATTCCCTTCTGTGGAAAAACCCGATGCTTTGGCACCTTTGCATAACTCTCTTCCTTTCTCAAGTGACCGCGGGCTATGGCCTTGCGCTTACTCCCAAAGGTTCTTTTGGCATTCGCAGATATGAAGGGGCTGATCCTTGCTTCTTGAAATTGCGATGAGCGAAACGTCGAGATGGATTAGTTTTCCGCCAGGTGTCCCCTTTGGATGGATGGCTAAAAATGTTTCGTGATACCGTGGGCCCCACTTTCGGCACTATCGGGGTTCGGGGTTTCGAGATGTGGAACAACATGAATCTCTCACCCCTCGAACTTCCGAATGCCGAAACACCGACGTGACTAGATCTCACGCCACGCGTCCTCTGGATGGACCATTGCTATTCTCCCCTGCACACTATGGGCGCGATCTATTGTGTTAACTTTGGCGCAACTTCCTTATTCACTATTTCCCACCAACCGTTGATCTGCTCATACGGATGGATCCGGACCATTGACACTATAATCCTACCCGCTCGCTTGATTAAAAGTCCAAAAAGGACTTTTTCTGTGCGTTGCACCTGGGCGCTCCTCGTGTAACCTGCAGACCTGGATATCTCGATGCCGAAGACAAGAATTGTTGTTAACACAGTTATATGTGTAATTAGTTTTTTTTTTGTTCTAAGGTTCTACTCAAACCTAGGTTTTCTATTCACTAGGCTTGGCGACAGTTCTTAAGGGAAAATTTAGTCATTAAAATTTACTTATCACATCATTCATTTTAAGGTCGACCAGGTCCTAAGGAGGCATACTTTTCTAGGCACTAGGTTTATTAACTTACCATTTAAAAATGCAACGTGCCCTTTAGGACACACTACGTGCTCCAAGGGTGCCACTTACCTCTTTTTGTTTTCTTTACGAGACATGCCCTTAAAGACGCACTACGTGCACTAAGGGTGCTACTCACCTCTTGAATAAATTTGGTAGATGTCAAACACCTAGAGTCAATACTCAGTCAGTTGATCTTGTGGGAGACTAAGGGCCTCTATGGAATAAGGAACTTGCCTTATTGCGTGCCCTTTAGAATCATCGTGAGCGACTTTCACAGTCTTCCCTCACGTCATCGTGGGTCTTCTCGAACTAGGTAATTGTTAACCTATAGTTCGAGACACGATGAGAGTTCTAGTAGGTTGTGGCAGGGCTGTTGCCACACCTCTCTCTCAATGTCCCTTGTTTTCGTGCGTGACCCCTCTACTCCAAATGTGTGTATGTTCAAAAATATATGGTCAGCTTACATCCATCAATGAAACATGTTAGCAATAATAATCAATCATCATTACATCTAATCACATGTACATATGTCACATCAACAACATTCAAATCCTACAGTACACTCCCTGACTCGATCCAGAGTCTGAGGAGTTCCATCGATGCATCTGCATCCTCAATGTCCAGAGTCTTGTACACTCAGGAGAACCCAATCAATAACACATGTCTACGTAAATACAACAAAATAACATATCATCAAATCCACAATATCTCATAATCATAATCAAAACAACCAATAGTATAATAACCCGGATCACTTGCACGCGAGTGTCCTCAAAGAATAAGTTTGTTCAGTGCGCACAAGAGCGGGATGTTACATCTTCCTTGGGAACACTATGGGATAATGGCATGAATGGAGATCTATTTGGGGTGGAATTGTAGGCACATTGACCTTTTCATAGGACAAGTGGATTCTGGACTCTAGTTTCCTACTTCATTTAGATAATTTGTTCTCCTTCCTTCTATGAAGAGAGGGTAAGTTGGTTCATCGTCATAAGTTGGTTCATCCTACTACTGATCACTCTTCTCAATTCATTTTGTCTAGTGCAACAATTTGGACAAGGAGGGTTTTCTTGTGGGTCATTGTCTCTATTTGGGATTAATCTAGTTCTATGCCTCTTGCTAGAATTATATAGTCTTCTCATTCTTACTAGTTTCTTAGCATTGTATCTTCTCCTTCTCGAAGAAAGTGTGATCTCATTGGTTCTATAGGGGGGAAGATTTCATTCTCCTTTTTTTATCAACATCATCGCTTGTGGGTTTCATGGATTTTTTTCTCATATTTATTCAAGTTTGTACATTTTCTCCAAGTTGTCATTGTAGAAGGGTGGTTCATAGTTACATGAGCTTCAATTTTTCAGTTGCCACACAATTTTGGATATATAATGGATTGTAGAGGATTGTAGGAGATTTGAAGGGCACCGAGAATCCATGAGGAATCCATTCAAGGAAATAAATGTGTTATTGTGGAAGTTATAGGAAGAATCCAAGAACATGATAATATGATATCCTATTAAATTGCTAAAGTTATGGGAACCTTGGTCCAATTCAAATGACAAATATTTTTTCCAGGACTGGATTTTACTATGCTCTACACTATGGTTGTAATTTGTTTCCAAAGGGGATTAATCAACGACATCCAATCGAGAGTAGTACATCAATTCACATTGTGGGGCTCTAAAGGAATATGAAATTGTTCATAAAATCTTGGAGAAAGTATAAAAATTGTCAAAGTGGATTTAGACTTAGCCACTGTAGCTCAAGATGAGGCAACCAACCACCATGGTTTTTTATATATTTGTATATTTTATAAAGTATCTTGTTATCTGGGGTAATCTTGTAGAATCTACACTAGCAAGATTTATTGGAAGCAATTGTTTGTGGCCTTTTATGGATGTAGACATAGGATAACATATAGTTTGTTTTTAAATTATGTTTAAGACTACCAAAAACATACTTTATTTTACTATTGTCATGAGCCAATGTTTTGCTTAAAATAATATCCTCCAATTATGATTAAAAAAACAAAAACCAGGTCTATGTTCGACCACTATGTCACCCTGGCATTTTATGAGCAATGAAAACAATAAAATTGTAGATGTACAATGATTATATGAGTGTCAAATATTTTTAGGTACAATATCCTAAGTTTGTGGAGATATATGACATCAACTAAAAGTTTCACTCTAGTTGATGGTATATAAATGACCTATGAAACATGTATTTCATTATATTAAATAAAATCTATACTAATTTGTAATGTTTCTAAACATGACCACTTAAACATCACAAATATATAAAATTAAAATGATAACATGATCTTCTGAGATTATTATTTACTTTACAATTCTACTACTTTAAGAAACTTACTCCTTAAAATGTCAGTTCCTAACAATCAAAGGTGGCCAAATCGCCAAGGGATTAAATAAATTTTGAGTCCACAATAAACTATCTCCTTAGGAATTTCTCTAATGAAATTCATATTTTTATTACTTTATAGAAATTTCAGGAACTGGTGGTGACGTAGACCTATCGGCCCTTGGGCCGAGATCCACTCACAGGATCATTCTCTATGCCCTTGAGTTGGATCGGCTCTCTCAATTCACATATTATTGATCCACAAGTCCTTTTCGCAACTCACAATCTCGCGAGTTCATGAATCGTGAACTTCTGACTCTTCCTCTCCAATCTCGTGATACCCGAGATCGCGATATGGTTATGGCTCCTTCTCTGTCAACACCCTCTGTGTGTGTGACCACTGGCTAAGCTTCACACGAGCTCCTCTCGCTTCTCAACACTTCGCATGTTTCGACGTCGAGCCCTCGTGCTCTTACTTCACGAATTCTTGATATGCGAGAGTCAACGAAGTGTTGACCCCTTCCACTAGGTGATGTGTGTCCATCGATATACTTCCTGATCTCACTTCGTGGTTCTTCCACGTGTCCCTCGTGCCCATCTTTCAGAACTTCGCGACTTCGCGACTTATGATGTCGAAATAAACTCCTCTCAACCTCCAAACCCCTGAACACGCAAAATGCAATGGGGTTCCTGATCCAATGGTCCTCCCATGACCTGGATCTGATGGCTATCCTCACTCCTCAGGATTTCATGACTTCGCGACTCAGAGCACCCAACTCTTGAGCTCTCACCTTGCGAACCTCCGAGTTCACGAGATCCCTTGATCTCTACCACCTGTCTCCCTCCTAACGGACGGCTGTGATTCTCTCATGGTTTCGTGACTTCGGGACTTTCAGGACAAATGTCTCGACCTCTTATCCTCCGATATGCCGAAATGGTGAAATTTTGATAGGTCATCTACACGGGTCCCACGATGGAACTTCCCACCTTTTTGGAATTTCGGACTTCGCGAATCCTAATGTTTTGCTCTCGGTCTTCCAACTCATGAAACCCCGAAATGGTCAACAAAGGTTTGACCTCCGTGTTGACAAGTATGCCACCGGTCCACTCTTAGATGAACGGCCCTGATTCTCTTCGCAGATTTTCCACTCGCGAAGTTGAAGGACTCCTCTTTCTGACCTCCGATGTCTGAATCCCCGATAAGGGTGATCTCGCAACACATGTCCTCCTTCTAATGGTTGGCTCAGATTCTTTCTCGGTTTCACGACTTTGCACCTCGCGACCTCGCGAATCTTGATGCAAAGGTTTCGACTCTTCAACCCACAAAACCCCGAGATGTGAATACGTGAGTGTTCTGACTTTCAAGGTCTGATTACAAACTACGAGTACGCCCTTTCTTAATTATCTCATTTAAGTTTGGCGCATCCAACATTAAAACATTTCAAACAATTTATCATGTGCCAAAATGCATTGGTGTTGTCCCACGCTCGCTTGACGTTGGCGATGCTCCTGCATCAGGTGGTGGTGGTGATGGTGATGAAGAATTTTTATTACTTTATAGAGATTTCAAAAAGTGATGATGATGATGATAAATTTAAAAAAAAAATGATTATTACAAGGTAGTCCATATTGCAAAATCCTACAAATTTTATAAAGTAGGCTCACTACATAAGCTTATATAATAGTGACAAACCTTTGTAAAAACACTTTTTCTATTTTTTCATAATACTTTTGTTGGTATAAATTTTAACAACCCATCTTAAAATATTGATTACTTGAAAATACATATTCTAATGAAAATGATGATTCTAAAAAAGACTAAGAGAGACTTAATATAATTTCATTGTTGAATAAGAGTTGTTGTGGTACTCTAGACTAAAAGGAACTAGCCCAGGAGGCACTATCTTCCTCTTCTTCTTCATCATATCTAGGTATCGGTGTTGGAGACCACATGGAAGGGGGGGAAGTGTGAGTACAGATTCATTTTTTTCTTGGCATCTTGTTGACATGCATTTATGACACACCATTAACTGGAAGGGAGTAGTCTGGTCCAAGGTTGTCTAAATAACCCAATCCGTTTGGAATAACTACCATTGAAGGGTTTAATGACTCGGTTAGCTGATAAAGGGATCTAATATAAACTATGAAAATAAAATAAATAACTATGCATTAACGAAGATCTACTATATACATTCACTATTCTCACTTTTATATACAACATATACAAATAAACATGTGAAAGATTTATGAGAAACCTTTTAAAATAAGGTTGTACAAGAGAACTGAATCTTTGGAAAAATTAAATAGATCTAGAACATACTGCTAATCTAATTTTAACCTTGAAACTAAAAAAAAGGGAAAATAAATGAATGTAAATAATAATGTTTTAACTTAAATAAACAAAGTATTTAAGCATAAATGTTAATTTACATTCACAAAATATAAATCAAAACAAATAGAAAACCATTAACCTATGACTGACCAGTATTTAACGAGAACTTTTGGTTGTGCCTTCCTGTATAGCGTTGCTCCAACAACCTGTCTATTAAGATAAATCTATAGTAAAAGGTTGTGTAATTCTAAGATTGTGACAGTGTTAGGATGAAAATCACTTTGATTGACAATTTAAATCTTATTTAAAATGTAGAAAGAACAATTTTCAAATCATGATTCTTAGTGAAGATATCATAGACTAATTGACAATAAGAAAAATCTCAATTGAACAATTATATATTTACAAATCCAAATTACATGAATAAACTCAATATAATACAAGATTTGTATCAAATTAATACAATCACTAAGACCAAGATAATTGAGATAATAGACTATTAAAGATTGGAAAAATTAATACATAAATGATAACAATTAACCATGTATTGATAAAATAGACTAAAGCTAATTTAAATCAATGCATAATCAATTAATCAAAGAATATGAACCATAATCAAAATATATTATAATGAAAACAAAACCTTTTTACTCACAGGACAAAAGCCAATAAGCAATCTGGAATTTCATATTCTTCTTCGAAAATACTAGTCCATTCTCCCAAAAATTCCAACCATCCGTTACTCCTTTTTAAAATAAAGTTTACAAAATAAATAATATACAAAAGAAAGGATAAAAATCCTCCTATGAATTTCTTCAATCTCCCCACTTGGCTATGAACTTTCAGATATATTTATGCAATGAATGAACAGTCTGGGTGTCACTAGCAATTTCCGCCATATGAAATTTTCCTCGTAAAGAAACAAAAATATCTCTCAAATCGCGTGTTTGTTTGGGAAAAGTCTCTCAATTAAGATAAATGGGTTCATTCTGCAGATGGGTTTTCATACATTTCTTGAGATTCCTCACGGTTTGGCTGCAATCAGTCCCACAAAATCGTTTTTCTATTCTTGAACGCATTTCTGAATCTTATCTGTTGTTGCTCATAAATTATTTGCAGCAATCCAATGTTATTTTTGGATCAATTATCTTGAACGTATTTAGATAAGAAAATCAATCCAGGATCGTATCTGTACCAAATATCTGATAATAGAAACCTGTGAAACAAAAATAAACCAATTTAATAACCTAAATATATAAATTGTGGATAAAACAAAATCTAGAACAATAGAATTTAAATGAATTTAAACTAAAAGCTAACTATAAGTTGTAAACAAATATTGGTTATATTTGTCTTTCGAATATGATCTTAAAATTCTAGAATCTTCAAGTTGATGGAGAAGAGAAAAATAATAATTTTGGGTTTCCACAAAATCATTGACAATTCTTTTTTTATTTTTATTTTTCTTTTGAAATGAGATGCAAAATGACAAAATAATTTAATTGATTAAACCTACCAAATGATTTTGTGAAAATGAGAAACCAACCAATATATTATTTGATGAAGTATTGAACCCATTATTCAATATAGTCAAACTTGTTAATGAACAAAAGATGAAAACATAATCATAATTTAACCGAAAGTAAACAGTTGATAAAAATTAATGTTTTCATTTAAATTAAGATTTCTATGCTCGTCTCTCCTTCATTCAAATTTGATCAAATGTAACAAATTTCATAGAAAATATGTGTCGCAATAAGCTTTCTTCCTGTAAATCATTGTCATTAATCCATGTCTTCAACCAAGCCATTCTCATAGCAGATAAATTCAATAAGGAAGAGGTAATAACAAACTCCCAAATTATGAAGCTCGTCCATCAACATCAAAACTCTATTGAAAGAAAAACAAAATGGCATTTGAATTTCATGAAATTCAAACCAAACAAAAAAAAGGAATATAAACTCAAACCAACCTCGAAACAAAGAAAACCAATACCAATCCAATCAAGTCAAAGGGAAACAAACGAAGAATCCAAGAAAAATTTAGAGGGACTCTAGATTTTGATTAAAGAAAAAGAAAGGGGTTGTTGCGAGCAACCAACACATCTCTACACTATTGAAAATCCAAACATGATATCATTCAATCGATGTGCTTGATAACTAAGGTTTCACACACCTCCTCTCTAGTTTTTGAATGGTTCTTAGTCTGCCTAGGTCAAGCCCACTCCATTGCTAAATTCTTATGCTATTTTTATATCATGCTAACATTTGTTTGTTCACTCACTATATCCAATTGAGACTTCAAAAAGTCCACTTCATTCTCCACATTGTTGAACCCCTTGTGTAATTTAACATATTCTACAAGGAGAGAAGGGAATTTAGAGTAGTGTTTCATGGTGATGCTTAGAATGAGGAACATACACAGTCCCCATAAAACCTAGTAGGGAGAGTTCCCTCAAAATTTACCCTAGGTTAGTTCCAAATTGATACCAAGAGTGGAGACCAAACAAATTATAACATAGAGTATGAAAGTGAGATACATGTCAAAGACCTTGGGCTTCATGCTAGTACGGGGTATGGGGGATGGTCCTCCTTATTGTTTTTACTAATGGCCCTTGAATGAACTTTGAGAAAATTTAAATTACCTTGCATCACATTGAAGTTTGGATCCCCATGTGGAGGGAATGTAAGGGGGTCAATCCATACAACCCAAAACGTTTTTTGTTTTGATCTAGGGTAAATACTTATAGAATATAAATGGCTAGGTCCAGTCTTTCTCCTACTAGGAGTATAAGGAATTATATTTGTTATTAATACCTCCAATCCTTATATTTTCATTAAGGAGGTTTCAATATTTCCTTCCTCTACTTGGAATATCTATGGTTTTATATTTGAAAATGGATTGACTATATGCTTGTGAGATCTTCCGTGATAAAAAAGTAGGCAGTGTTGTATATACTCATTTTATAGTACCTTTTAGTTGTGAGTGCACATGAGTTTCCCAAGTAAAAAACTACCTCATAGTCCAATGAGACATATATTCTATTAGTCACCCCATCAATTGCATGTTGCAAGATTATGCTTGTGACTAGATACTCAAAAAGAGGTGTTCATTGATATCTTCATGGGGTGGGAGAAAACACAACATGAAGGACCAACTAGCCCTCTTTATTTAGATTCTCAATAGCGAGGAGTTTAGTTTGGTCCATCAATTAGAAGAATGTCTTGTTTTTAGGGAGACTATCATTCTACCACGCATATTTCCATAGTCTTGAAGGTGTGGGTAGACATATTTTCCAATTGACTATAATTTCAATGTTTATTTGAATATACATCCTCGCCTTAAGGTCCCATTCTATGTCATCCTCCACTTATTTTTCTATCAATGTTTTTTTTTTCTTTTTTCTTTTTTTTTCTTTTAGATGCATCACATATTAGTACTAGTCTCAACATAGGTGACTATGGGATGATCCAGGTGGATATCAATGACCACCCACCTCTTCCATCTAGATCACATACAATGTTCATCTTGGAAGTTACATTTTTCATTTTGGTAGTTTTTGTTTTTCAGTTTTTCGGGTCCCAAAATTTCGGGGCCATTTTGAGGCCCTAAACGATGTTGTTTTGGAATTTTTGGGGGCTAGGAGTTAATGATAAATTACCCTAACCCCTGGAGGAAATTGTACTTCTCATATAGACCTTTCTGATGAGGTATCAAATGCCTAAAAAAAATATTGTATGCAAAAGTTATGACCTCGGGAAGTTGATATACCGGCTTACCCCATCAAGGTGCACATGAATTTTGGCGCTTCATCTCCTAGGGTTAGGTTTTTGGATTTCTATGGTTTATGATTACTTATGGATGCTAAAAAGGACCAAAGTACTCATTTTAATGTTCTCAAACGAATGCACGTAGCCACCACATCTCTTCTCAGAGATTAGCTACCACCATTCAAGCAAGATTGTTTTCATTCTGCATTTTATAGTTTCAACCTATTTCTTATTTAATAGAAGTTAAGTTACATTGTATATTTGTTATTGTTCTATGTATATTTTTGTTAATGTTACATATTTGTGTTTCATTTCGCTCCGCTCATAAATCTAGATCATGGGAGCCTAAAAGAAATATAAGAAACCCATCTTTATGATGGGTCATGAGCCCATGGAGAAAGATCCACCAAAGTGAAATTTCCTTTTGAAGCTAGCCAAGGGTGCAACTAATTGCTTAGGGAGAAACTTGAAAAATTAGGGTGGTCATTTATTTTTTCATCCTAAATTGATATATGGGATCCATTTCCAGGTCTCTATGACAGGGTTGATTGGATGAGAGGAACTACATCTTTTAGGATTCACCAGACTAGGGATCCCTTAATGGTTGGGGGGTATGATCTAACAAGTTTTTTGAATTTATCCTAAAAGGATTTCTCTAAGAGGTAAGAATTCCACCAAGCATTCTTTCTTGAAATGATATTTCATGTAACTTTGACCCCTATAGTCAAAGAAGCTAAGATGGGATCATGAATTGCAATTCCTCCATGCTTAGAGGGGTCCTAAACTATGTAACAAGGTGATAGATTTTCCTATTCAATTGTTATGGGGGAAAGAATTTTAAAGACAAATTAAATAATGAGAGAATTCAATATGGATTTGATAATCCCCTCGGATGGGGTGCCATCTGTCAACAACAACAATACATCAGTTGAGAAGGTGGTGATTAGAGATGTCTTATCTCCCGTACACCTCCCATGCATTGAGCATGAAGGTAGTTATGGATATTCTTAGCACTTTGAATGGGAGGAATATGGGTTTCACACTCAGGGTTATCCTCACACGAAAATGAATTCTCTTTCTCTTCATGAAAAGGCAAGGCATTGATACTATTGTACTCTCCACTCCTACTAGTATGATGAATTTGGGAAGTTTATATATGTATTTGTTTCAAGCTTTGGATTCCAAAGATTTCCATTTGTATTGCATGCTCTAGTATTCTCTACTTTTTGGCTGGTCTTCTTAACCTATCTCAGTTAAGTGGTCTTCTTCACCCCTCCCCTGTTTCATTATAGCTCCCCAAGGGAGGCACTCTCATCTCTCCCCTGCTAGTCGCTCATTGGTAGTTAAGGTAGCCATTGAAGCTATGGAGTTTTATCATGAGTTCATTCCTCAGAAGGATAGGGATGTTATGCATGCCCTTGAAGTGAAAGTGAAATTGGTTAAAGAATTTAAGAAAGACAAGGAATTCAAACATTAGGTGGGAGGAATTATCCCTAATCTGGGTTGCACCAGAACGAGGAACTCCAAATTTTATAGGTCTCTTGAAATTTATTGGAACATAAAAATCATGGTGGATTTAGGAATGATTCCTAAAGAGTAGGATTTTAGAAAACTGAAATGAAGGATAGAAAATCTGGAGGAAAAAAGCAATCAACTCATCTCAATGGTCTCTTGGATTGCAAAGTGCCATGTTGGCCCCATTCCAACCTCTTTCTGTAGGTCGTCCCTGGGCAGAGTCGTATTCAACTACTGGAAATATGGTGGATGTTGTCCCAAGGGCTCCTCAAGTGCCTCCTTCCAATGGCTAGTATAATTCTTAGATCTTGAAATTAGGCTCTCTCTATGTTTTTTAAAATGTTTGTCAGATTATTAGTATTTTCCTACTTATTTACTTAGACTGTTGGTTATTTGGGCTTCAAGTTCTCAGACTATTTACCTTTATATTTTTTATTGGTTTCCCTTCCAAGGAAGGCTCTCAGAATTGATATTTTGTGTTTTTGAGGGATTTTTTGAGCATCTTTTGGTATCTAAAATACCAGAAACAACTATGTAAATATTTTCAATACTTAATATAGAACTTACTTACAAAAAAATATGGATTTGATAAGAACTAAATTTGCATTAATATTAACCCATCTAGACCCCCAAGAAGATACATTTCCTTTGATTTTGTGGACTATTGACAACCACTCTATTGTTTGGTGGACTAAAGTGCAATGGGAAATCCTAAATATTTGAAGTTCCTCTAGTTTGGTTCAAGAAGGAAGTCCAAAATTCTTGATATTTGTGACAAGGTCCCAATATGTGTGCTCCATCCATATAATTTGGATTTCTCTTTGATTAATTTTCCCTCAAAGGCATTCAAATAATCATCTATAATTGCCTTGAAGTTTCCCTCTATGTCAAGCAATGTTCCCACCATGTGTAGCATGTCATTTGCAAATTTGGAGTGATTTAGATATTTCACCCTATTTTCTATCCAAATTACAAGGAGAATATCTCTACTCTTTGCCTCTTTAAGTTCTTTCCCAAATTATTTGACCATTATAATATACTAGGATGAGGAGAGTGGCCATCCTTGTGAACTCCTCTTGTGGATTTGAAAATACATGCTAATCTTCCATTCAGTAGAGGTGATATAGATATCCCTCTAATGTAGGCTTGAATCCACCTCGCATATTCATGGGGGAAGCCAAACTTATGAAGAGTTACATGAATAAAATAGTGATTAACTCTATGAAAGTAATTAGCCATGTCAAGCTTCATTATCATGCCTTTCTCCCTATTTGATTCATTACAGTGGAGTTCTTCTTAAACTATGATCATATTCTCTAATATTTGTGTTAGAAATAGACAAACCCTTTCCATTCCTTGGATATTAGCTTTGAGAGGAACATTTGGATCCCTTTGGATATTATCATGGAGAAGATATTATAAGAAATATTAAATTCTGAATTGACTAGAAGTGATCAAATGAACATTGAGTTGACACCTTTTCCTACCTTGCAATACTTTTGGGAGTTCTTTAGATGAGATGGAGGTCCCATTTTATGATTAGAATGAAAATCCCTATAGAAGTGGGCAAAGAAGACATCAAGCCTTGTAGCCTTATCTAACTCCATTGACTAAATCACCTCCATTTCAAATTCAGTGATAGGTTGGAATAATAATTGGTTGTTCTCTTTTTAGATGAGATAGGTAATTTGTTCCATATCCATTTGGTCACGTGCTTATTTTCAAGGGAGGTTATTTGTTGAATATAGGGATTTGAAATGTAGGTGCATTGTTGTAAGAATCTCCAAGACTTGTGTGATATGGCATTTTTTGTCAAAGATTCCTACAATGTGGTTCTTTATTCAATGTATATTAACCTTCTTTTCAAAAAAAATCAAAGGTCAAGGATGCAAAAAAGGATGTTTGGGGATCGTTTTACAGTATTGGGTTAGAATCCCTATATGTACCTAAAATTGTTCATATTTCCTTAGAGAAAAAAACAAGGATATTCCTATATTCAATATGTATAAATAAATTAAGCAAGCAATCAAACCATAAACACTCAAACTATCTATTCTGATGATACACAAAATGTGTATGACTTGCATGCCCTTAATAATAAATGTTACTAGTTGTCTTATGGGTTGTGTTGAATTTTCCTTCAAGGACATAACAAAGGTCATTTGAAGTGAAAAGGGATGGAACCAAGGCACCACAGGATGCAACCAAGTGATCTAATAAAAAAGAAAGATCTTAAGTAGTAAGAAGGAGATAGTAGAAGTAATTATATCATTGAATGAAAGAAGAGTTGACGAAGATGTAAGATCCAAGCATGACCAAGAGTGTGATAGGTTATTATAGGAGATCATAAATTCACAAACAAGATTTCGGTTTAGTAGAGTTTGGAGATGTTAAATAAATACCATGTAACGTGCACAACCCCTAGTTGAGTCACATCACTACTAAAATGAACCAATAAATGTTTTTGATACTAAATCTAAATGTGGAAATAACCCACATCATGACATTCATACACATGCAATTGTTTGTGTTGATTAAAAAACATAAATGCAATTTCTTGACTGTACATAGCAACAATGAAATAACATACAAAAAAATTAAACCATATAAACATGAATTAAAATGCGTCATTGTGTTCACAACAAGAAATAACAACTAAATATATATGAGTAAATTTTACATTAGCTAAATCAACACTATACATGCATAAACACAATGAATAACAACACTTATCTTATAAAATGTTCAACCCATTGTGGAGGAAGAATGTTCCTCCCAACCATAGCCCTTATGTTCCAGTTTTCAACAGCGAGACATCCCCAATATGGGGCTATGAATCCACAAGCGATGGTGGTCCCTAAGGCTAGATAATGCCCCCCTCTCAACAATCAATTTTCACAGTTGATTCTAGTCCACCAGCTCTCTTCCCCTCAACTTTCAAAATCCAAGGGATGGAATCTCCCTTCACTTATCATAGTCCCTCAGGCCTTTCCACTCCTCTCCAGGGCTTCCAACACAGGTTGGACAAGAATTATACTTGTTGGGACCTTAAGAATTCTATACCTGCAACATGAATCCACCTAGAAACAAAATGTGTGCTTCCTTAGACTAATTTCGAACATGACTTCACTCACAGGCTCACAACCTCTTTATTCATGAAATTCTAGCTCCAAACAACTACCAAATGTGCCTACAAAAACTACCTTCAAGCTTCAACACTCAGTATTTCATTGATGGACAAAAAATCCATGTAAAAACAACTCTAATCTATGCAAAAATGTGAATGTACAAAATTTGGTCCTCCCCCCATACAAAGTTCCTCCCTTTCTCTTGCTTGATTTACTTTCACTCTTCCTCAAGCTGATTGTACACAAAATCCATGCTCTTAATAACTATGGGATGTGACTCTTACACCCACCCTCTTACATGAATTCAATGATTGGGCTCTAGAAAACTCAATAGCTAATGGAAGGTTCATGGTAGGGATAATTTTGAAAGAAAAAGAAATAGGTTTTGGTTTAATAGGCATGGGTAAACGCTCCCCCTTGGACCCCTTCCCTCTCTTGTGGATACTTATCCCCCAAATCTTTGTTTGTGTCCATTTGCACATGGAATTAAATTTTATTCAATATATTCAATTTACATTATTCACATATTACATCGCTTTGACTCTCAACCACATACTACATTTACAATATAAATCACTTGGCTCTCGTCCATGTGTTACATCTACAATATGCATCGCTAGTTTGGGGCAGGGATAATTTTAAGGATGGAAATTTATATTAAACTGTAGAAACTTGGGAAAATATTACTAGTCCTTAATATGCAAAATATAAAATGTTTGGCGATAGTTTTTTAAACATTTTCAAATTTCTAAGGATTTTATATAGTTTCTATAAAATTTTGGTGATTTTTAAGGTAAAATAATTTTATTCCATGGAATTTGGGTGAATCGTTTTTAGAAAAAATAGAAAATAGCAAATATGTTTTTGGGAAAACCCATGGAAAATTATCCCATTGGAGAAATTTGTCCCCTAAAATCATCTATGGTTTGGGGTTTGAAAATGGGAATGTTACATTCCCCTCCCCCTACAAATTGAACTGTCCTCAGTGCACATAACAATACAGTTTACACATTGACATATACAAAAACATTACAACAAAATACTTGATAATTCTGCAACTTAATGACTCACGTAGAAATTTCAACCATTAATTCCCCTTTCCCCTCAACCCACACATCGATTGGATAAGAAATCTTAGATTTGTGGCTCAAGGTACTTCAACATCCAAAATGGAGTCTTCATTCATACAAACATACATTTAGTTTACTTTAAAATTTTCAAACATTTACGGGTATGCTTCCCACATGGCTTCCTCGTGCCCCCATGTAGCATCTTAAGGACTGTAACAAGTCTATTGAACCTTTACCAAAATGATGATTTTTTCCTAAGAACTTTGACTTTCTAGTCCAGAATGTGCACTGGTTCCACCTGGAAATCCCCTTCTTGTTCCACCTGGATCGCATTCCAATCAATCACATTATTAGGATCAGATACATACTTTTTTAATAAAGACACATGAAGAATGTTATGAATTCTCATGGATGCAGGTAATGCTAGCATGTATGCAACTCATCCCAATTTCAACGAGATTCTCTTGGCTTTAAATTTTTAAAACAATTTCTCTCCCACTTTGAATTCTCTATGTGTTTTTATTTTATCAGCATAACTATTTTGCCTATCTTGGGAAACTTTCAAGTTCTTCATGATCTTTACCATCTATTTTTCCATTTCCTTTAACAATTTTGTCTCAATCACGACTTTGTTTGCTAGGTTATCCCAACCTGCTCGTGTATTGTATTTTTTACCATATTATGCTTCAAACAGGATCATATTCAATTACTCTTGATATCCATCATTGTAGGAAAACTCAACTAAATGGGTACAATCCTCCCACCTACAAGGCTTGTCCATTACATACATTCTCAACATATCCTCAATCATTTGATTAATTATCTCTGTCTACCTATTTGACTATGGGTGATATGTTCTACTAAAATTCAAATTTTTCCCAAATACATTAAACGACCACTTCCAAAAATTGGAAGTGAACTTGAGATCTCAATCCGACAATATTTCCTTAGGCACACCATGTAGCCTAGAAATTTCTCCCATGTAAATTTTTGCAATATTGGCTTCCTTATGAGTTACTTATATTAGAATAAAATTTTCAAACTTTGTAAGCTTTTCCACCACTACCATGATGGAATCATGTTGTCTTGATGTCCTAGGTAATTTGGTAATGAAATTGATAGTAACAACTTCCCATTTCTATTTAGGAATGGGCAATGGTTGCAACAATCCTGCTGGATGTTTTTGCTCATCCTTTACCTTCTGACACTCCATGCATCTAGCTAAATAACTAGTGACATCATTCTTCATACCAAGCAAAAAAATATTGGCTTCTTATTGTTGTAATAGTTTTCTAGTATCATGGATGTCCAACATATGGCACACTATGCATCTCTTTTAGAACAAAATTTCTAGATTAATGAGAATTGGGAACATAAACTTTGTTTTGAAATAAGAGGATTCCATCTTCTTCCAGCTTGTAATATTTATATTTTTGTTGTATATCACTTTGTTGTAAGCTTTATTTGATTTTCACATAATTCTCATATGTTGTTACAACCTCTAGAATTCTATCTTTTAAATATGTCATGTACATACTAATGGTTGTAGAATGCATTTTATGCACCCTTATGTTGAGTGTATCATCCACCTTGTTCTCTTTTCCTTTTATGTGCTTAATGTCAAATTTATATTCACTAAGAAATTCCAACCATCTAGTTTGTCTAGCATTTAGTGTTGGATGTTCAAACAAATATTTTAGACCACTATGGTCTGTCCTTAATTCATTTTTTTTCCCATAAGGTAATTCATCCACATCCTTAAAGCATGTACTATGCCTACCAAATATAAGTCATGTGTAGCATAATGTATTTCATTCTCCTTCAATTTTATGGACTCATAACAAATTACATGTCCATTTTGCATAAGAAATCCATTGATCCCTTCCTTGCATGCATT
>ML799679.1:217755-231952 GCA_009831015.1 Picea engelmannii
GTGGAATCCCATTTGGAATGTTGCCTTCCATTTCTGCATAGGATCTTCCTTCCAGTGGTTAAACTGTACTGAAGGTAACCCGCTCTGATACCAATTGTTGATACTGAGAGGGGGGTGAATCAGTATCAAGTACAATTTAAAACATTTTTCAAATTATAATTAAACCATTCAATTATATCCAATGAGCAATGAACAATAGTATAAGAGTTACACCAATACACCACAATACACCATGCACAATATATGAGAAATAATCAATAGTTATTGTTCAAGGGAAGTAACAACTTCCAAAGGTAGCTACAACTTCCAAATGTAAAGGGAGGGATAACCCTCCAAGAGGAAGATACAATCCTCCAATATCAAGAGATATTTGAACTCTCCATATTTTCCCCTTCCTTCCACCCAAGAATATATGAGAGATAATAAAAATTTACATTAAATCATCACCATCAACCAATCATCACATAGAACTTGATAATGCTTCTTGAGACTTCTTCAATTTATGCAATTCTTCAATTATTGGAGTAATCAAATCCCGTAGATAACATTATTCAATGTATTCTCTGAAACTCCTCCAAGTTTCACTCCTTGAATCATCCTCAAAAAGAAGTTATAGAAAGAATGGTAGACTTTATTCAATTATGGTCTATTCGGGAGAGTGAACTTGCACATAATGCCCCACGCTCAATATTTAACAGCCGATTCTGAAACTCGCACACACAAAACTAAAGTCCCTTCTCTTTCCAATGAAATTTGTCCCACATCATTTTGATTCTCGATGAAGAAGTTATGACTTTTTTAACCGGAGCACCTGTTTATTGACTAGCTTCAGGACTGGTCACAAACCCTATCTTCCACAAAGTGTATCTCCATAATTATATAGAATCAAGAGCTTAACTTTTTACCACATGTACCTTGATATGGATTCTCAATACCATTGCACTTTCACCATCTGAATTGTTCTAGAAAAAACGTTATAGCAAAAATGGTAAGATGACCTCAAAATAACATACCTTAGAACACATCACCAAAAGACTTCATCCTCCCTTGAAATCCAACGCTCTTTACTTCTGATTTCCTCTTAAATTCAACTTATATCAAATGAATGTATAATGATGTGTATGTATACCATTTATGTCACTTCCTTTTAAAATTAGGTCTGACCTAACACTTTCTTATTTTGTAATTCTTTTCTTTAATTATCTTCAGGGCCTACATGTACGTCCTTCTTCAATTCACTTTGTCATCTTCAAAAATTCATTTCTCCTCAACCATGAGGATCCACGTGATGTGCTACATACCACCGGAAATAACATGATGTATACTATCCATCCATGGGTGTTGTATATGCATGTGCATTGTCCTTCATGTCCAAATACCTTCATCAATCTTGCGGTCCAAAACCCATGACTAGGATTGACATCAATGACAACAACCAATCTTCCAACACATATTACATCGCTTTGGCTCTCGGCCACATACTACATTTACAATATACATCACTTGGCTCTCAGCCATGTACTACATCTACAATATATATCGCTAGTTTGGTGTTTGAAAATGGAGATGTTACATACCCTAAACAAAGAACAAGAGAATAATGTAAATAAATATGTGAATGCTTAGATGATGTGACTAACTATTACACCTAAAGAGGAATCCATGCTCTTTCCATAATGGCCATACTATGGGTTTGATATTCTAAACTATAGTTATTGATGGGAAATCATAGGTTTGATTGGTTAAAAGGGTCATTTTTTCCATAAATATGCACAAGTAGGATACCCATGCATAGTATGTACATATGAAAATTCACATAAGAAGATCATTTTACTAAAGTAAACTCATAATTATTAGAAATGCCCCAACATAATTGGGGTTGCTTATGAAGACGAAAGAAAATTCTCTAATTAACTTAGATACCATTCAACTTACAAGCTTAGAAATGATTCAACTAGTTAAAGAAAAACCCAAATAGGGAGCCAATTGATTTACTAAAGCCAAACATGTCACAAAAGTTAAAAGGATAGGATATCCTTCCATGGTAACAAACATTAAATGAAAGCCCAAAATCATATGTTTGGGCTATGTAAAAGACACTCAAAAGGATGAGCTTTAGTGCATGTGAATCATCATTAAAATGACATGGAGGACTGTCATGTTGTCTATGGTTTATACATAACACAAAGTTTACAAAATGATATCTAACATGATCCATACATAACACAAATTTTACAAAACGATATCTAAGAAACTATCGACATGGCTAACATAAAGTGAAAATTTACATTATACTTAATGTGTGTAATACCATGTTTATGGATTTTTTTTTATTTTGTAATTATTTTTTGTGTGATATTTATAATAAATTATTTTTATATTTAAATTTCATTTTCTATTAATAAATTATTTTCTTCTAATTATTTTCATTAATATTTATAAATTTCTTTTAATTATAAATTCTATACTACATTCCTATCATATATTATAGTTTCTTAATCTAAACATGTTTATTAATAAAGTAAAAGTTCATAAATCCATAGCAATTAAAAAACTTTTACACATATTATATTATAAATAAAGCATATGCTTTATGTATAAAGTAACAATTATCTTTTACCTTGCACATTGTATGCCGTGAATGTATTATGATAGAGGGAAAGTAAAACAACCTCGATTTAGTAACATACTTAGTAATTTGATATGTTATATAGGAATGAAAGGATAATAATAATAATTTAATTTTTAAGGTTATAATTAAATATTAAATTAGTAGATGAGATTTTTTTGTTTATTTTAATTAGTAATTTGATATGTTATATATGAATAAAATGATAATAATAATAATTTAATTTTTAAGTTTATAATTAAATATTAAATTAGTAGATGAGATTTCTTTGTTTATAAAATAAGGGATTTTTTTTATAATAATGTTATTGTTAGAATTTATAAAAGTTAATTTAAGTATTCATTTTTATTATTGAGAATTTAATATTTATTATTTTGTAACGTAATCATTCCTTAACTGGGTTACGTTATTGTTAAAATGGACCAATATAAATTCATGATACTAACCCTAAATGTGGAAATAACCCACAACATGACATTCATACACATGCAATTGTTTATGCTGCTTAAAAACATAAATACAAATGCTTAATTGTGCACAACAACAACTAAATAGTATACAACAACACTCAACCACATAAACATGGATTTAAATGCACCCTTCTACTCCCAACAAATAACAATAACAAAATATAAGTCGGAGTAAATTGAAAAACAACTATATTAGCATTATACATGCATAAGTACAACAAATAACAATATGTATCTCATAAAATTTACAACCTATGGCAGAAGAAGGATAATCCTCCCAACCATAGTCTTTTTATTTCAGTTCTCAACAACAAGAAACTATCAAGGTGGGGCTATGAATCCACAAGAGACAATGGTCCCTGAGGATGGCTAATGTTCCCCTCTCAATAGTCAAACTCACAACTAATTCCAGTCCACCAACTCTCTTCCCCTCAACCTACACAACCCAAGGGATGGAATCCCCTTTCACTACTCACAGTGCCTCAGGAATTTCCACTCCCCTCCAAGGCTTTCAACACAGGTTAGAAAAGAATTATAATTGTTGAGACCTCAGGAATTCCACAGCTACAACACATGTTTCTTTGGATGAAATTTGAACAAAACTTCACTCACAGGCCCACATCCTCTTTCTCAATGAAATTCCATCTCCAAACAACTGCCATAAATTCCCACAATAACTACCTTCAAGCTTCAACACTCAGAACTCCATTGCTATACAGCACAATCCATGTAGAAACATCTCTCTATGCGAAAACATGAATGCATGATTACGGTCTCTTACCCATACGAATTTCTCCCTTTCTCTTACTTTCTTGACTTGCACTCTTCCCAAGATGATAGTACTAAACCCCCATTCTCTCAATAACTATGGGACATGACTCTCACACCCACCCTCTTACATGAATTCAATGATTGGGCTCTAGAACACTCAACAACTAATGAAAGGTTCATAGTAAGGATAATTTTGAAAGAAATAAGAAATAGGTTTTGGTTTAATAGACATGGGTAAACTCTCCCCCTTGGACCCCTTCCCCCTTTAGTGAATACTTAACCCCCAAATCTCTATTCATGTCCATCTGTGGTTAGAGATACATTATATCCATTATATTCAATATATATCATTAACATATTACATTGTTTTGGCTCTCATCCACATTCTACATTTATAATATACATCACTTGGTCTCATCCATGTACTACATCTACAATATACATCACTAGTTTGGGGTTTTAAAACAAGGATGTTACATTCCCCTCCCCCTACAAACGACACTGTTCTCAGTGCACATAACCATACGATTTACTCATTGACATATATAAAAACATTACATCAAAATACTTGATAATTATGCAAATTAATGAGTCACGCAACAATTCCAACCAGCAACTTCCCTTTCCCTACAACTCATACATCAGTTGGACATGAAATATTAGAGTTGTGGCTCTAGGAACTCCAGCTACCAAAATTGAGTCTTCATTCACTTATGTACAAATTTACATTCAATTTTCTTCAAAATTTTCAAAAATTTGTGGGTATGCTTCTCGCATGGCTTCCTCATGCTCCCATGTAGCGTCTTTTGGACCGTAATAGATCCGTTGAAACTTTACTAAGCCGATGGATTTTTTCCTGAGCACTTTGAACTTTCAGTCCAGGATGCGCATTGGTTCCACCTGGAAATCCACTCCGTGTTCCACCTGGATCACATTCCAATTAATCACATGATTAGGATCAGGTACATAATTTTCAAATAAATACACATGGAACACATTATGAATTCTCATGGATGTAGGTAATGCTAACATGTATGCAATTGGTCCTATCTTTTCTAATACCTCAAAAGGCCCACAATATCTCGTTGCCAACTTTGGGCAACTTCCTAGTTTCAGCGAGCTTTTCTTGGTTGTAACTTTTAAAAACACACACTCTCCCACTCTGAATTCTCTATGTGTTCTCTTTTTATCGACATATCTCTTCTACCGATCTTGTGCAACTTTCAAATTTTTCCTAATCTTTACCATTTTTTCTTCCATTTCCTTTAACAATTCTGGCCCAATCACGACTCTGTCTACTGGGTTATCCCAACTTACTGGTTTGTTTCATTTTCTGCCATACAATGTTTCAAACAAGCTCATCTTCAATGATTCTTGATACCCAATATTGTAGGCAAACTCAACTAAATGGATATAATCCTCCCACCTAGAATATTTTTCCATTACATACATTCTCAACATGTCCTCAATTATCTGATTAATTATCTCTATCTTCCCATCTGACTCTGGGTGATATGTTGTACTGAAATTCAAATTTGTCCCAAATCCCTTAAACAACCCCTTCGAAAAATTAGAAGTGAACTTGGGATCTTGATCTGACACTATTGCCTTAGGCACACCATGTAGTCTAGAAATTTCTCTTATGTAAATGTCTGCAATATTGGCTAGCTTATGAGTTTCTTTTACCAGAATGAAATGTGCAACATTTGTAAGCTTGTTCACCACTACCTTGATGGAATCGTGTTTCCTTGTTGTCCTAGGAAATTTGGCAATGAAATCGATAGTAACAACTTCCCATTTCCATTCAATAATGGGCAATGACTGCAAAAATCTCGTTGGATGTCTTTGCTCATCCTTTATCTTTTGACATTCCATGTATCTAGCCAAAAAATCAGTGACATATTTCTTCATACCAGGCCAAAAATATTGGCCTCTTACAGTTGTAATAGTTTTATGATATTCTGGATGTCTAGCATATGACACATTATGCATCTCCTTTAGAACTAAATTTATCAATTCTTGAGAATTTAGCACACAAAATTTGTTCTGAAATAAGAGGATTCCATCCTCTAACAAATTGTAATCCTTATATTTATGATGTATATCATTCTGTTGTAAGCTTTCTTTAACTTGTACATAATGTTGATATGTTGTTACAACCTCTAGAATTCCATCTTTTAAATGTGTCCTATACACACTAATGGTTGTAGCATACATTTTATGCACCCTTATGTCGAGTGCATCAATCACCTTGTTCTCTTTTCCCTTTATGTGCATGATATCAAATTTATATTCGCTAAGAAATTCCAACCATCTAGTTTGTATTGCATTTAGTGTTGGTTTTTGAAACAAATATTTGATACCACTATGGTCTATCCTTAATTCAATTTTTTTTTTCCATAAGGTAATTCCTCCACATCCTTAAAGAATGTACTATGGATTCTGACTCTAAGTCACGTGTAGTGTAATTTATTTCATACTCCTTCAATTTTATGGACTCATAACAAATTGCATGCATGTTTTGCATAAGGACTCCACCGAGCCTTTCCTTGTATGCATATGTGAACACAAAAATTTCCTCAGTTGGATTTGAAACCTTTAAAATAGGGACACTAGTTATAAAATCCTTTAAACACTGTAATTTTTATTCACAGTTGGCACTCCACTGAAATTTCACTTCCTTATTTTGCAAATATATGATTGGGTGTGTGATCTTGGAGAATCCTGCAATGAATCTCATGTAGTAACCAACTAGACCCATGAATGATCTAACCTCTGAAATTGTTTTTGGAGTTGTCCAACTCTTGATTGCTTCAATATTTTCCAGATCCATTGCTACACCATCTTCTGAAACAATGTGACCCAAATAATGGATCTTCTTTTGATAAAAAGTGCATTTACTCAGTTTGGAATACAATTGGTGCTTTCTTAACACTTGTAGCACCATCCTCATATGTATCTCATGGTCTTCCTCTGTCTTGGAATAGACAAAAATTTCATCCACTAATACAATGACAAACTTTTCCAGGAAATATTTGAACACCCCATTCATCAAACACATAAATGTAGTCGGTGCATTTGTCAACCCAAAAGGCACCACCACAAATTCATAGTGTCCATACTTTTTCCTAAAGGTTTTTTTGCAAGTAACTTGTTCCTTGATTCTAACTTGATGATAGCTTGATCTCAAGTCAATTTTGGAGAATATATTTGGTCCTTTTAGTTGATCAAAAATATCATCAATCCTTGGTAAAAAATACTTATTCTTGATTGTAACTTTGTTTAGTTGTCTAAATTCAATAGATAACCTCAGTGTTCCATATTTCTTCTTTTCATCCCAAGTCCTTTGGAAAGTTGGCTTTCCTATGATCTACTCATACAAATACTTTGTCTTTCTTATGGCTTCTTTTAAATTCTTGGAATCATCAAACTGAATTTTGTCCTTGTAGAAGGATGGCAATCCACTCATGAACCTATGAATTTTGACCTTATCATCTTTGGTGAATCTCACATACCTGAGAAGTTCCAAGAAGTTTTTCTTGTATTCATCCATAGTCATGTTCCCAAGTTTGAGTTCAGATAACTCTTGCATATTCTTGTCATAATATTTTCTAACAAGTATTGTTGTTGAAAATATTTCTTGAACTGCTTCCAAGAGATTGTTTTCTCATCAAGGTGCTTAACTTGCTTCAGTTAGTCCCACCACATAGACTCCTTTCCTTGAAGGTGGAAGATTACAATTCTAGCTTCTGCATTTGAGGAGTAGTCATGTAACTATAAATATTTCCCCATTCCCAACAACCATGCTTCTACATCTTCTCTTTTCTTGTTCTCTCCATCAAATGATAATGAATTAATTATTCTTAGCTCCCCTTGCAAGCTATCTGACCCATGTATCCTTCTTCAATGCCTAACAAGAGACATACTTGGGATACTTGTTAACCCAGAGCGTGCATAATATATTCTAGTCAACTGCCCTGGGGAATGATGATGTTGATGCCTTTTAACACTCCTTGATCATATAGATCCTCCATGATCATCTCTCCTATCATGAGATCTAGATGTTTCCACTTTCCTTGCACTGGATTCTTGCTTTGTGCCATAATCCTTGTTAACTTGTTTCTGCAACATATTCAAGCTTGGAAGTATCTCTTCTTGATCCTTCATGGTCCTCTCATTATCGGCCCTATAGCTTTTCACTTCTCTTTGCAATATTCTCATAGTTATAGGCTCCTACCCATCTCTTCTTCCATTAGATTTGGTCTAAGCATTACCCATGCTGACATGTAGACCTTTGATTTCTTCTCTGTGGCTATAAGACCCTTGTGCATCATCCATATATTTAGTTCTCATATAGGAACTAAGGTCTTTCTCTTTAATTCTGCAAGAGTGTGCATGCAATAATTGTTGTTATAATTAAGCATATTGCAAAATATTTATTAATTAGATTATAGGTCATTCTTCATTTTCAAATTATGAAGAATATTAATGTAGTATTCCAAAATATGATTCCTTGAATGAATTATTCTTTGAAACAACTTTCCAATGGTTCTACCCATTCCTCATTCTAAGTTATGAGAAAAACGTTACAACATTTACAAGTTACAATTTACACTCTTTTACTGCTACAAAAATCTCTTTTATCACTTCTTGATTTTATATGTATTCTCCTCCTCAAGACCTTTCTAGTGACTATTTGTTTGTTCAAATACAAGCTCTGAGATGAAATTTGTGGTCCAGAGTAGTTTTGACTTTTTTTTCCTAATTTATCCCTATATGCTATATGTGTCTTCACGTGGATTTTTATTTCATAAAAACATCGTCTAGGGCCTCAAAATCGCCCCACAAGATCATGACCTTAAAAACAAAACCTGAAAATTTCTTTAAAATTCGACTATTTTATTGTTGTAACAACCTTTTAAATATGAGTCATCGATCTCAAATCAGGGGAAATCTGGACCATTGATTCGCTCTTCATCGATGATCAATGATTTATTATAATAACAGAAAATTCCCCACTGATATCCCAGATGCTTGATCATCAGTCATCGACCATTGGTCGTTTCTCTTTGCAAACCAAAATTGTTCACGAATCTCCCCAACGCTCAATCATTGGCCACCAACCATCTCTTTGTTGATGTGAAAATTATGTTGATATGGCATGACACGTAGATCTTGACGTGACATGAAATGTCACCCCGAGGTATCAACCTATCTGACGTGGTATGACATGTGGATGATGACATCATCATTCTCGTTTCCTTCATCAGCGATCAACCACTTCTCTTGGAAGACTTAAAATACTATGCTAAATATGTCAATGCCTTATCATCGACCATCGATGATCTAATATTTCTCTCAATCAAATGAAAACTCTCACTGAATTATGTCAATCCACGATCATCAGTCATCAATGATGGACGATCCCCTTTGGATGCATGAAACCTTCACCAATTTTCATTGATCCTCGACCATCGATCGTCGATGAATTTTTTTGGAGAACTCCAACAATTAGAATATTTCAACCAAATTCCCAATAAATTTGGATCGTCAATCTACTTATTCAAAATGATTTTGATTGTCGATCTATCAATCTTCACCCGACTGTGTCGACGCTTGATCATCAACCATCGGTTTTTGGAAATTTCTTTTAGACGCATGAAACGTTTTCCAAAATCTACCAATTCTTGATCATTGGTCATCGACGATCGAAAAATTCTTTTGGATGAATCTAAATATTCACCAAACTTGTTGATTTAACCATCGACCATCGAAGAATTATGTTGGCGAACTTCAACACTTAGAAATTTCGTCCCAATTCTCTAACAAATCTATATCATCGATCTTCTCATATTCCTAATCGTCGAAATTGAATCTCGGTCGTTGATCTACTCAAACTTTAAAATGGCCAAAACCTTATGAATTTTTAAATGTAGTAAAGTGAGTTATGGTTCGTTGATCTTGTCATCAAACACAATCTCGGTCGTTGATTCATCAACTCTATCCAGCTTCTACAAAAACCATTAAAACTCATATTTCGACCTTCCAGGTCAAATTTAACTCTGCAAATTTGCATATTGGTTCCATGGAACCTCTTAAACAATTCCAATTCATTTAAATATGAATCTTGACCATGAATTTGGGGATTAAAATCTGATTTTCTCCTAATTTTCCCCCAAATTCACACAGACCAAAGTCTGTAATAGCGAATTTGCCCAAATTCACACTTGTTATTGGCCCATATGGGTCCAATGTTGAACCAAAAAATCAGATAGTACTCTATAACATACACATCCCCTAGTTGGGTCACATCACTGCTAAAACAAACCAATAAAAATTTATGACACTAACTCTAAATGCGAAAATAACCCACAACATGACATGCATACACATGAAACTATCTATGTTTCTTAAAAACATAAATACAAATGATTAATTGTGCATAGAAACAACTAAATAACATACCACAAGACTTGACCACCTAAATAGGGATTTAAATGCACCCTTATGCTCCCCACAAGAAATAATAACCAAATATGATTCAGAGTAAATTGCACAATAGCTATATTATCATTATACATGCATAATCACAACAAATAACAACACTTATCTCATTAAATGTGCAACCCACTATAGAGGATGGACATTCCTCCCAGTTGTAGCCTTGTTTTCCAAGTTCTCAACAACAAGACATCCCCGAGCTGGGGCTATGAATCCACAAGAGACGGTGGTCCCTAAGGTTGGATAATGTTCCCCTTTCAACAGTCAAACTCTGAGCTAATTACATTCCACCATCTCTCTTCCCCTCAAACTGCACAATCCAAGGGATGGAATCCCCCTTCACTACTTGTAGTCCCTCAAGCCTTTTCACTCCCCTCCAAGGCTTCTAGCACAATTTGGACACGAATTCTACTTGTTGGGACCTTAGGAATTCTACAACTACAACACAAATTCTCCCAACATCAAAACACATGCTTCCTTGGATGAATTTTGAACATAAATTCACTCACATGCTAGTCTCTTTCTCCATGAAATTCCATCTCCAAATAGTTGTCATACATCCCCACAAAAACTACCTTCAAGATTCAACACTCAAAACTCCATTGATGGCCAGGAAACTCCATGTAAAAACATCTCTCTATGCAAAAATGTGAATGCATAATTCTAGTCTCTTAACCATATGAATTTCCTCCATTTCTCTTGATTTCTTGACTTGCACTCTTCCCCAAGCTAATTTTACTCAACCCCCATGCTCTCAATAACTATGGGATGTGACTCGCACACCCACCCTCTTACATGAATTCAATGATTGGGCTCTATAACACTCAAAAACTAATGAAAGGTTCATGGTAAGGATAATTTTGAAATAAATAAGAAATGGGTTTTGGTTTAATAGACATGGGTCAACTCTCCCCCTCAGACCCCTTCCCCCTCTTTTGGATACTTAGCCCCCAAATATTCTTTTATGTCCATCTACATTTGTTGATACATTTTATCCATTATATTCAATTTACATCATTAACATATTACATCATTTTGGCTCTCAACCACATACTACATTTACAATATACATCACTTGGTTCTCGGCCATGTACCACATATACAATATACATCACTAGTTTGGGGTTTGAAAACAGGGGTGTTACAATTTAATATTAATATTAAATTTATTAGTAAATATTACCTAGTAAAATTATAATAATTAATAATTATGTTTAAATCCAAAGGGGTTGGATTCAGTGGTGACAAATGACGATTTTTTTAAAAAGTAACCAAGGTTGAAATCCCATGAGGATGTCCAACTCTTGAAGTTACCATGGGGTCACCTATAGGTAGTGGTTGAACATGTGAGACTTGCTTTGCACTCCCTACATAGACATAATTGGATCAAATCCCACCATCTTGTCATCCTTATAATCAAACATTAACCATTGTGTATATAACCATAATTTTAGGGGTGATACGTGTGGGGGTTCATTTATGACCGCAAACGAAAAAATGAATTAGAATATACATGGGGTCTAGGCCAAGCAACCAACAATGAGGTATAAGAGATAGAATTTTATCAAAGTTTAGTTGTTCTAAAGGAGAAAGGAGTTTCCCAAATGATACTGGTTAGGGACTCCTTAGTTATACTAACATCATTGTTCCATCAAATTCCTCTTCGAAAATTCAAACTTTCCAGATTCACTCAATGGATCTTTTCATTAATCTTAGGCTTTGTAAATATTGAATTCTTTTAGGTCTTACGAAAGAAGAATGGGAAAGTTGATTCTCAACCCACCCCGACACTGGATGAATGAAAGACAATATAAGGTAAATGGGGGGGAGATCCATACTTCATTTCCCTCCTATTATTTGGCCATTTATTATGAAAGTAGTATCATACTTCAACAAGTGTAACATCATGCAGGAACAAAGGGACAAGGATTTAAAGATCCCCTATCCTCTACACCTCACTCAACTTCCTCCACTATGTACTTATGTTCCATATGATGGATGTATTGAAGTTTGAGTGTGATTTTATTGTCTTTTTGGTCTAGTACAATTCCATTTTCACCCCCTCCTCTCTTGTTCTGTAGCTTGAGAATAGTAATACAGGAGGATTTGGAATAGGTTTAGATATTTCATCTTTGTATGAATCCATTGTCGACTTCCATGCTTTTGTTCTACTCAATAGTAGGGTAGGAGTGTTGGTTGTGGAATTAGTTGTTCTATTCAGTGGAAAATTTGTTGGGTATCTGCTTCAATAATCAACTAAGGGAGCTCTACACAATTTAAAAATAGTAATGACCAATTTATACCATAGACTAGAGTGGTACATCATGTGTGATAATTGGGAGTTAGGTTCAATATAGATTTAAAATATGTTAATGTGAGGTGGCTAACACATAATGTAGTGTTATGAATTCCACCATCAAGTGGAATTGTTGGTAGGAAGAATGTGAGAAGAAACTCAAGATAGAGAATTTCTTAAGAAACTAGTGTGTAGTGGAAACAACAACTTAGATCCTAAATCTCAAGGAATTGGAGAAAGAGATAGTTGAATTTATGTCAATTCATTGCATAAAATATTTGGAACTAGCCTCACAAATTGGTTCTTTGAAATCTCTAGTTAAGAGGATCTTCACCCACCAAAATATCCCCTCAGAGGCCATCTTCTCTCCTCCTTTTGATTCTATGACCTCTAGGGACCCCTCTCTCTATGGGTTTTTTTTTAGCATTGAGGGTGTTACAACCATCTTGCACACTCCCAAATGGGAATTAGTGGACATCACAAGTGAAATGTACTTGATAGACCTTCAAAGGATAGAATATGATAGTCAAATTTAGGATATTTTGGATGATATACTATGTCTCTCTATTAGTATAATGAGGCCAAACCTTTTTAAATTTTGTATCAAAATGTTGTTTGATTCAATCATAACTTTTATAATATAAAATCTACCTGTTATTGCGAAAAAAATTAAATATGTTTACAATAATACAAAGTAATTATTTATTAAATAATTAAATACAACAATTCCAACAACAATTAGCTTATATAATTTACTTAAGTCTAATATTTAAATGATGTTCAATCCAATCATTAGTTATGGATCTAAATAGCTAAAAATATTTATATAGAAATATGTTATTTTTCAACTATTAACTCTAAGTTTTATACAAAAAACAATCTAGATAAGAATTGTCCCTACAAAAGCTTGGAACATGATATCTACAATATGAAAAATGAAGGTATGTATCCTCCTATTAGGATACTTTAATTCTATAAATTCAACCAATCAAGCTATTATTTTAATTAATGAATCAAACCTTAATCCTCTTTCGCTAGATGAGGACCTTGTTTTAGCTAATAGTTACAAAAGAAACTTTGAAGACCTGATTGAGGATTGTTTTGGTACTGAGTTAATCAAGCTCAGTAGTTCTCAAGATTTAATAATTTGCAATGGTCTAACGAAGTGGCCAAATTATAATAGGATGAATTGTATCCTTGGGATGGATAGTAGTGTTGTTGATTATGTAATATCAGATATACCCATATACAACCAAATAGTCAATTTTGATCTTTATATGACCACAAACCCGACTCTAATCATAGACCTCTAACCCTAACTCTTAACTTTTCCATGCACAAAATATTCGTTGAAGAGCAATCTGACAACCAAAGGAACTTACTTTTTGACAAACAAAAAGTCATTTTTTTCTTAAAAGACTTACAAATTCTTTAAAACTCATATGATATCAAAACAATATTGAATTCGACTATTATAATTTTACCACAACCCTCTCTACTTTCATTAACAAAATCTCTATTGAAATACTA
>ML799679.1:250630-311234 GCA_009831015.1 Picea engelmannii
ATTCCTAAACAAATTTGCTAGAAAATATGGCTTGCTAGAAACAAAGAACCATTTGCAGAAGAGAAAGCCAATATATCTTCAATTTCTAAAAAAGAAATCAACCTCATTTCGGAGCACTTTAAGCAACAAAAGAAAGTTCTTGATTCTCTACAATTCTTGAATATTAGAGAGAAGGCTTGGGTGGATCACTTATATATTCTTTTCTCTGATGCACCTTCCCCAAGGAAAATTCCTTATTGGTAGCTACATCTCTCCTCCTCAAAATTCCTTCAATGGAAAATCTCTAGAAATAGCCACATCCTCAATTTCGATGGAACTTCAAAAGGAAACCCCAGGGTGGAAGGTGTGGGAGGGTTGTTATTCAACCCATGAGGGCATTTGGTATTATATTTATCCTGGATAATTTACCATTCATCTAATAATCAAGAGAAAACATATGAACTTCTCCAAGGATTGATTATAGAAAAAGGCAGAGACATCCTAAACCTCACAGTGATAGGAGACTCCAGTATTATAATATCATATGAAATATTTAACTCCCTTCCGAATAATCTCCATCTTCTCTCTATTATAATCATAATTCAATCAGAAATTAAGTCCCTCGAGACAACATAATTCTTTCATGTCTTGAGAGACAATAATCAGGATGTTGATAGACAAGCTAATATCACCACCATGATGCTTTAGAGAACTTTGATCGTAAATGGACTACACCACAACATAGTAATACCATGAGTAGTTGTCTATGCATAAATTCTCTTACCATGGAAAGAGAAAAAAGTCTCATTATCCTTAAAAGGGGCATCAAAACCATAGAATTAATTGGGAAGCACTGAAAACTTTCACAAAGGAGAAATACCCCCCTCATAAGCACCCCTCTCATCCTTCAGCTCATGTCCACTCATTCCATTCCATAATGGGTTTTCACACCACCAACGTCACTTGGGCGCGTGGTTGGCATGCACCCTCATGCATTCATAATAAATCCCTCGATTTAGGGACGGTCCTTCACTCATTCCACTTCAAAAAATCCTTTTCTATGTGAGATGTATTAGGATGCTCCTCCTACATATGTATCAGACTTGAATCAAAGCTTGAAATGTTGTATCTTTTTATTGTATTTGAATCCACCCTTTTTTAATAAAATCCTTCCCCCTCTTATTTAAAAATAAAAATAAATGTATTTTATATTAATTGTTGATATTAGCATATATGGATGAAATCATGGTGTGCATCCTCAGTAACTAGGGTTTACCTTAGCTTCTACTTCCACAAATATGAGATTAGGAAGATTTGTAATCAAGAATTTTACCCTAGCTTCCAGATATGGATGAAATCGAGGTGTGCATCCTCAGTGGTTAGGGTTTACCCTAGCTTCCACTGCCACAACTTTGACAGTAGGATGAGTTGTAATCAACACGTTGGCATAGTTGGATGCATGAATCCTTGGTTGCTATGTTGATGGAAGGAGATATGCACACTTTATATTTCATTGGTTGTGTCGGTGTATGATTGCAACTATATCCACGCAAATACCCTAGCCATCATTCACTTCAAACTTTCAGTGACAGACTATCTCTGTGTCGAGTTGAAGGAAGTTATTAGTTGGGGTTTGTAATTAGTATGGAAGCACCCAACAAAGATTTTGAGGAGGTAGTCTTTTCTTCTCTTCTCATAAATTCAAAATTTATGGGAGGAAAATGCTCAATGAAGAGTAAAATCATTAAAAGGGAAAAATACATCCTTGAGATAGAAATTTCAACTAAAAAAGAAAAAAATAAAGCCATCATAATGCATGAACATGCCTTAATTGGGATTTTACAAGATTATGGCCCATCTCTTGAGCATTTCAAGTATGGGCCTCAGAGCAATGGGATACCCCATTTCAACTTGTTTACTATGGAAATGGTTTTTTCTTGTTCATTTTTGAAAGTGTAGATGCCAGAGTTCATATTTTTAGATTAGGAACATAGTTCATGAGTTCCAGGGGAATTTTTCTTTCCAACTGGACCATTGATTTTTATTTTAATATGAATACCTTGGTTTCCCTGTATGGTCTAGGATTTCACATCTCCCTGTGATCTTTTGGGATAAATCCACTCTCAAATATATTGTAGAAAAAATGGTCCACTTCATTGACCAAGATGAGATTAAATGGTGAATATATACATGTGCCATAATTTTTGTGGAAGTGGAATTAGAAAAGGTCCTTCCGAAATAAATTTATCCTGATATGGAAGGTTGGAGTCATCTTCAAGCCCTCGATTATGAACAAATACCATGAGTATTTCACTTCCCAAAGAGAATCCCTATGATCTTTTGGGATAAAGTCACTCTCAAATATATTGTAGACAAGATGGGCCAGTTCATTGACTAAGATGATATTAAATGGCGAATATATACATGTGCCATAATTTTTGTGGAAGTGGAATTATAAAAGGTCATCCGGAAATAAATTTAGCCTGATATAGAAGGTTGGATTCATATTCAATCTCTCGATTATGAATAAATCCCATGAGTATTTCACTTCCCAGAGAGTTTCTCGAGTTAACGTGAATCACAGATTCCTTTGATGCAAGCTCCACCTCCCTAGAACAATAATGAATAAGAAAACTTCAAACTAGTGTATATAAGGCACATGAAGCAATATCTCAAGGGATATTATCTTATAAATTTAGGACCATCCAACCCCAACAACAACATATTTTAAATTATTCAATATCAAGAGGAAGAAGAACATGATACTCCAACGACTCACCATGAACTAGTATCCAAATATTAAAAGGAAATAAATAATTTATCTTCTACATCCATGGATGGGTCTTCACTTGGGGTTCCTAACCCCCCTCAAGAGAAGAATATAGGAGATGAGGAGGAGGAATCAAAAGAATAATTAGAGGAAGGGGAAGTGCCCCATGATAGTTCTAGTTCCCCTTATTTCACGAAAATTATGAAAAACCGCATTTTCCCCTCTCCGCCATTAACAAGGAGAAGGAAATCAAATCACGACAAGATAGCTTAGGGAGTAGAAAACAATATTTGCACAGGACATCAGAAAATCATTGACTCCCTTATGAAATAATTATGCTATGTTTTTGTATCACTCTTCAATCAATTTGTGAGAATCTATTCATGTACTAAGGGTATTTTTGTCAAAATGGAAACATGTAGGAGAAGTTGGAATGTATTTCTTGTAATTGTCCTTGCAATTCTTTTTGTAGCAGTAGAGAACTTCCTAGTTTTGAATTTTGAAGATCCATGTAGCCTTATGTAATTATTGTTACCTTTTCTACAACACCCTTATTAATATAATATTCATGTTTTGGCTAAAAAAAAACAGAAAAAAAAAAACTTATATATATTTTATATAAACTTTGAATATGCATGATGATCATGACTTATTGTAATATCTCAATTTTGACTCGTAGAATGTATTAGACAAGATTACATATAGATTGAAAATGAAACTTTAAAATTATGTGAGTTAAGCTATATGGACTTATATAAATGACCCCATTGTAAATGATGTAAATATACTTATATAGACCATGTGGTAGGCTTGGCACAATGAACTCAAGTTATGTAAATATTAATGCCAGAGTATAATATATACTAGTCTAATATGAACATGAAGAGTACCAAATGGGCTATGATTCCACTAGAGGGGAAGAGAAAAGGAGGCCCGTTGAAAATTAAATCCTCTTATTTCCAATTTTCAATCTTAGATTTCATCTTTTTTCTATTATGTGCCTTAAATGAGGCCATATACCTCCTTTGACTTGTTAAAACAATAATCAAATGCATGCAAGAGGTTGTCGGGGGGGATTCTCATGTAGTTATAGAAGTGTGGTATGAGTGCAATCATGGGAAGTGTAAGAGTCATAAATTCCTCTAGTCAAAACCACTTTCAACCATTATTTCCCTCCATTATTCCATTTTCTATTCACTCTAGGAATCATTCTATTATTCTTGCATTCATGTGCTAGATTGCTTATACCATGTTCTTCATTTCTATCCATGGAAAATATGGAAATTCATTGAAGTCAACATTGTTAAGAGAAAATTGTATACCTTTGATGAAAGGGAGATGGTTGCATGTGACATTAGAGGCTAGGCATTTAAGAAACCACCACCTATTATGTATTTGATACTCTTTTGATGCTTGAGAGACAAATATTATTATTATAGGAAAGTTCTAGAAAACACACAATATATTGGGCTATTTCTTCCCACATTGAAGGCTAAAAGGGAGAATATCCCTAGGGTAATTTTGAGCAAAGAAAGGTAAGATTTTCCTTTTATTTTATTGAGTGATGAAAGAGAGTGTCATGGTTGTTTGATGGATGAAAGAGATGTATGTAATTCTTTGTAGTAAGCATATTGGTTGAGAATGAGATAAAGTTGGTTGGGCTAAGAGAGATAAAATCATGTGGTTTGGTTTCTTTACCTTGGTGGTCTCATAGATCAACTTCGAGGTGGTATCCACATTGGACACCTATAGTTGGGTGGAAACCTCTTGTATGCAACCAATTTCTTCGACCAACTTAAACTACTAAAAAAATAAGTGCCTTATCATAGTTTATAAATATAAAAAATGTATGTTATTTTATGCTATAAGAATCTATGTATGTTGTATGTTATGTGTGATTATGTTCATGGGTATTTGGTTGCTATGATTTGTGTTAGTTCATGCTTATTTATTTCTGTTACATATTGATTATTCATAACGTGCATACATTTTTTTTTAATTCTATTTTTTTTTTTAAAGCTTATTTAATTATCATTGTAGAAATATGACTTTTGAAAAATGATGAAATTTGGAAACAAATATCGTGGCTAACCATTCAATAATTAAAATTACTAAACCAAAAACAATGATATGATTAAAATGACTGAAAAAAATGATAAACTTGAAAATTTTAAAACATTATTTAAAAACATTATTTATTTGGCAGAAATGTTATCTAAATCACCATTTTAATTTAAGTTAAGATCTCATGTTGCACATGCAATCCCCTTAATAAAAAGGCTAAATACATTGATCGATACACTTAAAAGGGAATAAAATCATGGAAAAAGAAATACCACCCCTTCATTTGACCAGACAACTAAAGCCTCAATTAAAGCCTTGATGAAAATGATCATAATATATATATATATATATATATATATATATATATATATATATTTTGAACAAGATATGTTCTTATAAGTCTTTCTAGATTGTTTTCTTCAACAATAACTTGATAATAATATAATAATAATGAATTTTTGTAGAGTATCGAAACGTTCACTTTACTTTAATAGTTGTTATCATTAACATTACTTTATTACATTTAACTTTTTATTGAATGAATAAATTAAATACATATTTTTCTTTAATTGTTTTTAGTAAGTTTTCTATCATAGATCAACAATATATTAACCGTATTTACATTTATGTTTGTGGTATTTCAGATACCAAAAGATATTTAAGCAATCTTTCAAAAGCATAAAATATCAATTTTGAGAGTGTGTTTTAGTAGGGAAATCATGCCAAAATATAAAAGAAACAATATGATAACTAGTAGTCCAAATGTTAGCATTAGAAGTCACTCTAGGAAGCAGAAAGAGTGATTCTAATACTCATTTAGATATAAGTGATTAAATCAGGTTTAAACTCAAGTGGATCAACAAGGAAGAGCAAGAAGGAGGGTAGCGAACTGTCTGCAAAGTCATTCCATTGGGTATGGAGTCAATGCATCCTACAGATCAGCACTCAAGTTGCCAACCAAACCAAAAGAGATATAATTGATGGATGAAGGTATAAGGAAGATAACAAAAAATAAGAATATCATCAAGCAAAGATCCTCTCTGCAAAAATAACTTAAAATATTACTAGAATAGAGATCATGAAAGGAGACAATTACTACAAATCATTTGCAGCTCGTGAATCTCTTGCCCATGAACAACCATTGATCTTCAATGCCTTCAATTCCATTCAATCAACATGAAAAGGTAGAATCGTAATAAAGAACACAAAATCTGATAAACAATTGTCATGAATCTCTAATGATAGAAATGCCTACATCACATGCCCTCAGGGTTACAAATAAACATATAAAATTGCCCCTGCAGCACTCTCAAGCATCTCTCTAGTCATGAACCCTTGCTTCAAGAGATCCCTCCTTCATTAAATAGAAAATAACATCCAAAATATGTGTAGGAGGTCACAACCCATCTCTTTCATTGGATTATGGGCCTTGGATATAGGTGGCAATAGTCAAAGAGACAAAAATCCAATAAACTGTTAAATTTTAGGAAGTTGTTGGAAGTCATTAATAAATCTATTTCCAACTCACTGCATGAAGTTTTAATGGAGCTAAATCTTAGGTGTAGGTGTCCTTTAGCATCTAACTGATATTTGAGAATTCATTCAAACCCTCCTTGACAACTGGCAGCCCTCCCATAGCTCGAATTTGTCAGACTATTAGAGTTCTCAACGCTTATGCAAGATGCATTGCAAACTTTCCTGTAGATGGTAATTTTATATTCTCCCCAAAAATATGAAATGGGTCGGGCTGAGTTTTTGTCATCAAGTCAAACACATCATGTTTTTCCTCCACACCAAATTTCAGAAGAACCAAGATTGTGATTCAAAAGTTATGATTAAAACAAGACTTTGTTGTGTGTTAATTGCTACAAATTGTCCCAAATTACCAGTTTGCAGCGTAAGTGAGTCCAAGCACTACGAACTTTCCTGTAGCATCTTGTTTTCTTCAAAAAGGGTTCAAATGATGCAAGAAATGTGCCAACCTGGAAAAATACTCTATTGGACCATGCTAAATCTTCCTTCAACCTCTAAGAAATGAAAAATGCCTTCCAAAACAACGAGTAAGCAATCATAAGACAAAAAATGTTTCTTAGGGTTTTGCTACAAGTAAGTTTTACAGTATTATAGAGGATTAGATGTAACGTGAAGATGGAATTTTGGATGAAATTATGATGAAAAGGATGAATGAAGTCTGAATAGCTATATTTCAAAGAAATTGTTCAAAATAGAGAGTTGACAGCACTAGTTTGGTTTGAAACATGTAAAATAATGTAGCAAAATAGATCTCTTGATGACTAAAATGGTTTGAAAATGATGGAATTTTTAATATCAAGTAATGGTATCTAGAATATGATTTTTACCCCTTGCTACATAAAGTTGAACCATCAACCTTCAAGCGTTTAACTTGGCACCAACCGTTCTAGGAGAGTTTGCAGTGCATCTGATTTATGACTTGACAAGATGCTTTAGGTGGTTGGATGAATTTATGAGACCCTTTGGACACTTTTTGGATGAAAACATTTGATGGTGACATTTACTTTCCCTCTTGTGCAAATAATGACTACCACCATCATGACACCAAAACTAGGAAAATGTATTTTGATCAGCTTTAGACCCAAGGTTAAAATCAATACCTTGATTTATTAACATGAAACATGACTCAAAAACCTTTGAAATCTGTACATCCTATGTGTTAACATTTGGCTCCACAGTGTAATGGCTCCACCATTACGACGACAAAAGTGACATACAACAGGTAAATTTTTTTTCTTTTAATGGTGTGTTACGAAAAATACATCACAATTTAATAACGACATCATTGAAAAAGGTGCAATATATAAATGAAAGGACATTAACGCCTCAACAAAAATCACGAAGCAAGCCAAAAAATCATCATAGTGAATGACGAACATAGATCGACGCAGTATCACAATAAAAACAACCCATAATCAGAGTGTTTATACAATTAATCCTCACGCATATACAATACGAATCAAACGCTCAACTCTGCTCATAGGGACAATCATTAGATAACATAACGAATCATAAGGATCGAAAAACATCCATTCCATCAGTCCATCATTCCTAAAATATCAAATAATCCATGACGCTAGGGTAATCATTGTTGTTACTAACCATACCTCAACATTTAATTAATTGTTGCGCACAAGAGTGAACAATGTTTAGAACAAACACCCATCATCTTAAGTAATGGCACAAGAGCACAAGTTGCCACTAACTCATATAGCTAAAAAATTCATGACACAGATGAGTTAACATTAAATTCTAGGTGCAAGGAAGAATGATGAAGCAATCACACGCCCACCTAACATAAGGCATGCAAGTAAATTCATTATTAAACTAGTCAAGCATCACCATTAATGAAAGGCGTGAGAGTAATCAAGCTCAACATGTACATCCATCATTATTCCATTGTGCAAGAAATCCCATTTAATAAATCACCGCATAAGCAATGGCACAAGGTAAACATTCATTTAATTATGGTTATTTGGAGGGGGAGGGGGGGAGCGGGGGGTGCCAAGGTACTACACACATGTCCATCCACACATAGCTATATATATCATGGCGCAAGAAGGTATCAATTACAATAAGGCACAGACGAATAATCTATCAACCTTCCAGTATCAACATTATTACAAGGGCGTCAGAGAACCCATTACTTAGTCAATACACATCAACAAATTTACAAGGCGCATGAGGTCCAATGTCTATAAAATCATTCATATTATAAAGAATTAGAAAATTTTAAATTTCATGATCATAAACCTTTCTTGTGGAAGATAGGGGTTGATACCATGTAGAGAAATGGGACAATAGACACAGTTTCCACAAACCAAGGACTATGTTGAGTGATCTATTTAATCAATATACTAGTACACAAATAAATACATAAAACTTTCCTTTAAGATAGATACACTATCTTAGCACACTAACAAATTTTGAGAAATTTTCTCAATATTTCAACCATTTATACTCAATTTAGGGACAATTTTGATGGATAAAATCTCTCATCCAACTAAGATCTAACAACCTCCTAAAAATACACAATAATAATAATAATCGCTTTCAATAATCATGGTTTCAAACTCTAGGTTGCAATTCCCAATACAATAATAATCACAACCTATATTACAATGCCCAATACAATAATAATCACAACCTATAATACAATTCCCAACACAATAACAGTCACAACATTTTAATATGATCCATTATCACACTTTAATCTGTAAAACAAGTAGAATTTCATAATTCTGAAATATAAAACCAAAAAAAACTATCTGCATTAATATCCTATAATTCCAGGTAGCGAATGCCATAAGAACAACATCGTTCGACTTCAAATTTGCAACACTTGTTGAAGTAACAGGAGTGCTCGTAGACATGATCGATTCCTACACTGACTTTGGAAGGGATTCACATCGATACAAGGGACCGCACGCAACCTGTAGATGTTGTCATGATTTAAGGACAAGCGCATGCCACTAATAGTTGGCGGTCATTTATTAAGGTGCAGGTGTCCGGAGTTGCTGGAAGAGAGAAAAAGAACGCCCATTCTGGACGAAGGGAACACCCCAGGTAAATTGCCCCATGAATGGCGCATTTTATTGTTGGAGATAAAAAATCATCAAAACGAAATTCTACACAACAAATCGACATCACTGGAGGGGAAACATACAGGGAACAAAACACTGAGGAATCGAAGCTCAAGTTCGATTCGCATTTATGCAGTGTGTTGATAGGATCCCATGTAAGCTCCTAGAACCTTTCATGTGGAAGAGTTTAAACTAGATGATAAAAAAAAATACAGACGAGTGCAATTTTGTGTAAGCAATGCCACACCTCTCCTCTCTCACCTGCAAGGCAACTCAATTTTTTTCTGTGAATATCAATGAAAACCAAAAATGTTGAAACTAAAAATTGGGGAGATAAGAAAAAATGCAGTGGAGCCAATGCATCTGAATCGCATGCTGAACATTAGGCGGAACAAAAGGTGAAAAGATATATAAAAGGAATCCATTCAATTTCCATCAATTTCTAAATCCACATACAATTATTTAACTAATTTACCCATGCAAAATTTTACACATGCATACTGTAACCGAAGCCAACGAAGTAGGCAAAGATTCTAAAGTTGTTGTCCCATGCTTGTGCTCCATCCAGCTCTTTTATTTCTAACCGTTGAGACCTCACCGGTACCTCCCATCCAACATTAGGGGTACTCTTCTTCCCCTGAGCCCCCCAAGCCACAAAGGGGCCATGCACACAAACCAGAGAAGGCTAGCTCTCAACTCGCCTTGTAAGGTCGAGCTACCACTCTCTATTCGAGCTAGGTATCCCAACTCCCACAAGAAAAATCAATGAAAAAAAGTTCTAGCAGTGTAACCTTACGCATACCAGTCGTGATTTGTTCCCCTCCTCTGTCATTTCTTTTATAGATTTTTCTTAGTGACTAGTTGCCAAAATGCACATTAAATTCTTTTTATTAGGAATATTCTCCCCCGTACACTTGTCACCCAATCCATTAGTTGCACTAGAAATTCATTTAATTAATTAAATTAATTTGACAATTTCCCTCACCCACCTAAAAGCATTCCTAAAAACGCTCCTTGATGTCCCTTTATTCCCTCACATTCCCTTAAGGACTGACACCTTTTTTAAAGCTTAGTTGAGTTCGAAATTGGAAAGTTCTCTAGACTAGATTCCCTTCTATGTTACACATTCTTTTTTTTATTTAAGTTTCCCCTTTTTGGTCTAAGTTCTAAAGTAGCAAGTTTTGCACATAGCCAAGAATTAATCTTTTAATAATTTAATCCTCCATTTATTTTTTAAATTCAAATTTTTTTTTTTAACCCCCCATTTTTCTTCCTCCCCCCTTTATTACTTGCTTAATTAAATTTTTAGTTCTCATGTTCTACTTAGGCCTAGGCTTTAAATTCAACTAGGCTCAGCAAAATTGTTTTTAAGGGAAATTTTATAATTTTTAAACTTTACTCATGCAACAATTATCTTAAGGGTGACCAGTTCAAAATGAGATATTGCTTCCTAGGTACATAGGTTCATTGACTCACCAATGTTAAAACCATGACGTGCCCTTCAAGGCGCACTACGTGCTCCAAGGGTTCCACTCGCCTTCATTCAATTTGTATCTATGTGACGTGCCCTTCAAGACGCACTATGTGCTCCAAGGGTGCCGCTTGAATTTTGACTGATTTTGGTAGACGTGACCTTGTGGGAGACTAAGGGCCTCTAAGGAATAAGGACCCTACCTTATTGTGTGCCCCTTAGAATATTCGTGAGCGACTGTCACAGTCTGTCCTCACATCGTCGTGGATCTCTCGAACTAGGTAATCGTTAACCTATGATTCGAGCCACGACAAGAGTGCTAGTAGGTTGTGGAAGGGTTGTTGCCACACCTCTCCCTCGGTATCATTGGTTGTCATGTGTGACCCCTTTACTCCAAATGTGATTCTGATTAGAAATCTATCTTCAATCTACATCCATCAATGAACATGTCATCGATCTATAAACAACATCATAATATATCGGTCATATGCCACATATGCAATAAAAGAAATACGCAAACCATAAACAGTCCACTCCCTGACTCGATATGGAGTCCAAGGAGGTCCATTGATCCTATCGACATCCTCGATCTGTTTGGATTCCTGAACACTAGGAAAAACTAGTCAATAACACCTGTCTATACATAAATAACATAACATAACATCATAATCCACAATCTCATCATCGTAATCCATAAGCAAAGCAACAATCATATAATGAACTGGATCACTTGCACACAAGTGTCCTCAAGGAATAGGTCACATCAGGTGCATGCAAGAGCGAGATGTTACAGGGAACAAAACGTTGAGGAATGAGGGAAGGCATTCCCATCATCTGGAATATTTTTCTTTGAGAGAAGTCAACGAGGAAAAAAAAAATGTGGGGACCCTTGGGTAATATGTTGAGTGAATGAATCCTTCAAAATCGGAGCCTACATGGTAAAACCACAGAGCATATTCGCTGTGAAAGTCAAGGGCATTCACAGAGGCCAAAACGTTGAGGTATCCGGTGCTAAAAATGCGAAACTCTTCTAGAAAAATGGTGAGTAATCTTATGTGGATGCAGGGAACCTTAAATGGAAAACGTTGAGTCATTAAGGGGATAAGCAGAGCCTTCATAAGAAATAAATGTGGTGTGAGAATTCCATTAAAACGTAGGGATTCTAACGCATTGTTGAGTTGAGGGAGACCACAGATCAATGGCTATAAAAATGAAAACTCTAAGTATAGAATGTAAACTTTTGAACAGAGATAAACTAATTCGCTAAGCAGAGGAGAAAAATGAAAATGATGAGCATTGAATAATAAAAATCACTAACAAAAGATAAAAATGCGGAGAGAGTTAAGCCAACAAAATTACTGGTGAAGGAACAAGAGAATTATGCCAAGAATTCATTGTAGAAGCAACAAACGTTGAGGGTGTTTAGCCATGCAACTTGCTTGTGAAAGGAAACACTGAGAAATTGAGGAATAATGGTTTGAGTGTAAATCAAGGCAAAAAGGAAGACTGCACAAAAGGTTCAGGGTGTAAATATATAAGCTTGAGTGTAAATCTAAGGTCAAGTTCGATTCACATTTATGTAGTGTGTTGATAGGATCCCATGCAAGCTCCTAGCGCCTTTCATGTGGAAGATTTTAAACTAGATGATAAAAAAAAAATGCAGGCAAGCGCAATTTTGTGTAAGCAAACAATGCCACGCCTCTCCTCTCTCACTCGCAAGGCAACTCATATTTTTGCTGCGAAGATCAATGAAAACCAAAAATGTTGAAATTAAAAATTACAGAGATAAGTAAAAACATAGTGGAGCCAATGCATCAGAATCGCATGCTAAACATTGGGCGAAACAAAAGGTGCAGATATATATAAAAGTAATCCATTCAATTTCCATCAATTTCTAAATCCACATACAATTATTTAACTAATTTATTTATTTTTTATTTTTTTTAAGCCCCCATTTTTCTTCATCCCCCCTTTATTACTTTCTTAATTAAATTTTTAGTTCCCATGTCCTACTTACACCTAGGCTTTGAATTCAACTAGGCTTATCAAAATTGTTTTTAAGGGAAATTTTATAATTTTTAAACTTTACTCATGCAACTATTATCTTAAGGGTGACTAGTGCAAAATGAGATATTGTTTCCTAGGTACCTAGGTTCATTGACTCACTAGTGTTAAAACCATGACGTTCCCTTCAATACGCACTACATTCTCCAAGGGTGCCACTCGCCTTCATTCAAGTTTCATCTATGTGATGTGCCCTCAAGACGCACTATGTGCTCCAAGGGTGTCACTGGCCTTTTGACTGATTTTTGTAGACATCAAACCCTTGGAGTCAATACTCCGCCAGGTGACCTTTTGGGATACTAAGGGCCTCTAAGGAATAAGGACCATGCCTTATTGTGTGCCCCTTAGAATCTTCATGAGCGACTGTCACAGTCTACCCTCACGACATCGTGGATCTCTCGAACTAGGTAATCGTTAACCTATAGCTCGAGCCACAACGAGAGTGATAGTAGCCTGTGGCAGGGCTGCTACCACACCACTCCCTCAATATATTTGATTTCCATGCATGACCCATTTACTCCAAATGTGAGTCTAATTAGCAAGCTATCGTCAGCCTGCATCCATCAATGAACATGTCAGCGATCTATAAACAACATCATAATATACCAGTCATATGTCACATATGCAATAAAAAAAATATGAAAACCATAAACAGTCCTCTCCCTAACTCGATCTGGAGTCCAAGGAATTCCATCGATGTCATCGACATCCTCAATCTATAAGGATTCCTTGACACTAGGATAAACCAGTCAATAGCACCTGTCTGTAAATAAATAACATAACATAACATCATAATCCACAATCTCATCATCAGAATCCATAAGTGAAGCAACAACCATATAATGAACAGGATCACTTGCACGCAAGTGTCCTCAAGGAATAAGTCACATCAGGTGCGTGCAAGAGAGGAATGTTACACACAGGGGATGGCATGCTCCCCGTGAAGTGCCAAGAACATTGTATTTCTAGTGCCTTATCCATTGGGCTTCAAATCTATAACCTTTCTCATCCATAATGTAAAACAATCTTCCAATCAAACTGAAGAACAACTACTACACTAGTGCCTCCATTGGGATATGGAGTCATTATTCCTGATCTACTGCAAACCAAGAAACTAAAAACCACATGCTCATGGTGTGAGCTTATTTATGTACATATCATATTTCTAACCAAATGAAAACTTTCTTTGCTTATGCATATACAAATTTCCAAAAGAAACATTCAAGAAACAAATTGCTTGGCCTGCCCTGTTGTTCACTACTAAAAATATGAGAGCAAAATAGTAGGTATGATAAAAATTCAATCAACAACTGGTACATGATATTGCAAATAGGTATCATGCCAAAACCTATAGCTCTTAGAGTTTTGGATAACAAGGACTCTATTCAATCTTTTATTGGATCATGAAACTCATGACAAGACATTTCCAGTTGATCCAAAGGACAAGATTTCCACTGTGTTGAATCCACTACATGAATAACTATGTTATCCTCCTCATGCTTCAGTTGAAAACAAGATGATTTTTGAGTATCCTCTATTGGTAATATTGCATCCTAGACGTGAACCACCATATCTTGTTTTCCCTTCAAATAATATAGTCCATGACTATCATATAGTTGATGTTCAAAATCTACAGAAAAATAAAGAATTAGTTGCTCGTGGTATTTAATATTATTTTCCTCATAATCATCAAACAAAGAATGATGATTGTAAGTTATGGTTTGAGAAATATTTTCAAAGTCCTCTTGAATAATGGTTTTTGTTTGTTGAAAAGAAATAAGATCTACATACTCATTTTCATACTCGTCATAAATAGGAAGATCCTCAAAAGATGTAAGTTCAAAGATCTGTTTCTCGTACTTCTCTTCAATCATAGGTGAAAACACATTATAGGAAAATTCTTGAAAGACCCGAGGAAAATATTCTTCTAAAACTATTTATTCATGACAAGAATCATTCTCATAACTATGATATGATGATGTGTACATTTGTTCTCTGGCATGTGAATCCTCAAAAGAGACAACTTGATATTCATAAAAATTTGGAGCAGCCTCTGCATCATAGTCAAAATTGATAGAGAGATTCGGGTCAAGGACAAATGTGCCTATAATGTTGTTATCACCAACATCCTTATCATTAAGACAATCAATATACTCTTATTTCAAAACTAAATAATTAGAGAAGGTTTTACATGGGGATGACTCCTCCTCATGTTGGATGTAGAATTCAAATTATTTACAACATTTTTCAAAAATAAGATCAGTCAGATAAAATCTTTTACAATGATGATGAAACATGGTATGAAACTCTTGTAATGATGAAATACTTGAGGGAGGAAGAGATCTACACCAGTCGCAGGATTGTCCCTCCAAGGAATATCTAAACAACTTGATCATGACATTTTCATGTACAACTTTCAATTTAAGCATGCACTCATGAAAAATTAATAAGAACTCAGCTTGCACTTCCCAATCTTCTCCTCTAAACCTAGGAAGAGGACCTTCCCATTCACTTCTATCAGGCAGAGGATTTGGAAAACCAGATATATTTGAAAAATCACAAAATGCATACCTCTTAGCAAATATCTTATCCATTTAAAACTAGTGAAGTCACCAATATATTCATCTGTGATGAAGCTAGTGTCACCATGTAGACGATTACAATCAAACTAGTTTCCTACTCTTGTCTACCATCAAGAGTTGGATCTATTCTATGTCGTTCTCCTAGGGAAGATCTTCAACTTTGTCCCCGGAAACAACGCCAAAACTTTTAGCACTGGAAGTCACTCCAGAGCACTAAGTCAGCCCAGTACCCATTTATATATAAGTGATTAAATCAGGTTTAAACTCAGCTTGATAAACAAGGAAGATCAATAAGGAGGGTAGAAAACTGTCTGCAAAGTCATTCCATTGGGCATGGAGTCAATACATCCTACAGATCAAAGACACTCAAGCTACCAACTAGAAAAAAAGAGATATAATTGATGGATGAAGTTATAAAGAAGATAACAAAAAAGAAGAATATCGTCAAGCATAGATCCTCTCTATAAAAATGACTTAAAATATTACTAAAACATAGATCATGAAAGGAGGCAATTACTACAAATCATTTGCAGCTCATGAATCTCCTGCTCATGAACAACGATTGATCTTCAATGCCTGCAATTCAATTCAAGCAATATGACAAGGTAAAATGATAATAAATAACACAAATTTTGATAAACAACTTTCATGAATCTCTAATGACAGAAATGCCTACATCACATGCCCTCAAGCTTACAAATAAATAGATAAAATTGCCCCTGCAACTCTCTCAAGCATCTCTCCAGTCATGAACCCTCCCTCCAAGAGATCCCTCCTTCATTAACTAGAAAATAACATCCAAAATATGCTTAGGAGGTTGCATCCCATCTCTTTCATTGGATTCTGGGCCTTGGAGATACATGGCAACAGTTAAAGAGACAAAAATCCAACAAACTACTAAATTTTAGGAAGTTGTTGGAAGTCATTAATAAATCTGTTGTCAAGTCACTGCATGAGGTTTTAATGGAGATAAATCATAGGTTAAGGTGTACTTTAGCATCTAACTAATATTTGAGAAGGCATTTGAACCCTCCTTGACAGTTTTCAACCCTCCCACAACTTGGATTTGTCAGACTATTATATTTCGCAACGCCCATGGAGGATGCGCTGCAAACTTTCCTGTATATGGTAATTTTATATTTTCTCCAAAAATACTAAATGGGTCTGGATGATTTTTTTTCATCAATTCAAGCACGTCATGTTTTTCCTCCACACCAAATTTCAGAAGAACCTAGATCATGATTCAAAAGTTATGATTAAAACAATACTTTGTTGTGTGCTAATTGCTACAAACTATCCCAAATTATCAGTTCACAGTGCCAGTGAGTCCAGGCAATGCGATCTTTTCTGTAGTAGCTCGTTTGCTTGAAAAAGTCTTCAAATGATGCAATAAATGTGCCAACCTTCCAAAATACTCTATTGGACCATGACAAATCTTCCTTCAACCTCTGAGCAATGAAAAATGTCTTCCAAAACAACAAGTAAGCAATCATAAGACAAAAAATGTTTCTTAGGGTTTTGTTGCAAGTAAGTTTTATAGTATTGCAGAGACTAAGATGTAACTTGAAGCTGGAATATCAGATGAAATGATTAGGACAAGGTTGAATGAAGTATGAATAGGCATATTTCAAAGCAATTGTGCAAAACAGAGAGTTGGCAGCACTAGTTCAATTTGCAGCATGTAAATTAATGTAGCAAAATAGATCTCTTGATGACTAAAATGGTTTGAAAATGATGGAATTTTGAATATCAAGTAATGGTAGCTAGCATATGGTTTTTACCCCTTGCTACATAAAGTTGAACCATCAACCTTCAAGTGTTTAACTTGGCAACAACCATTCTAGGAGAGTTTGCAGCGCATCTGATTTATGAATTGAAAAGATGCTTTATGTGGTTGGATGAATGTCTAAGACCCTTTGGAAACTTTTTGGATGAAAACATTTGATGGTGACCTTTACTTTCCCTCTTGTGCTAATAATGACAACCACCATCATGACAACAAGACTAGGAAAATGTATTTTTATCATCTTTAGACCCAAGGTTAAAATCAATACCTTGATTTATTAACATGAAACATTACTCAAAAACCTTTGACAACCTATACATACTATGTGTTAACAACAAGAAAACAACTAGGAAAATACTAATAGCATGAACAAAAAAAAACACAGATAGAGTCTGATTGAAATATCTATACATCATATTAACCATTGGAAGGAGGAACCTGAGGATCCCTTGGGATAGCATCCACAATGTTTCCAGAAGATGAAGAAGACCCAACACACGCACAACCTATAGAAGGAAGCAGGAAGGATCCACCATGGCACTTTGCAATCCAAGAGACCTTTGAGATGAGATGACTATTTTGTTCCTCAAGGGTTTTTATCCACCTCTTGAGTTTTCTAAAATCCTTATTTTTAGGAAGCATTCCTAAAGCCATCATGGTTTTTGAGTGCCAATAAAGTTCAAGAGTCTTGAAAAAATTGGAGTTCCTAGTTCTGGTGCAACCCGAATAAGGGAAAATGTCGCCCACCCGATTCTCAAATTCCTCAACTTCTTTGTATTCCCTAACCAGTTTCACTTCCTCTTCCAGAACAGGCATAATGATCTAATCATCTAGTGGGACAAAATCATGATAAAACTCCACAACCTCATTGGTTTCCTTAGCTGCATGTGATTGACCAACATGGGAGAGTCTAGACCACCTCCCATGGGGAGACATAATGAAACAAGGGAGGGGAGAAGAATCCCACTTGATAAATAAAGGGTAAGAATATCGACAAAAAATTAGAGAATAGCAATACATACAACAAATACATAAATCTTTGAAAGCCAAATCTTGACCCACTTGAAAATTTGACCTTGTTGAAAGATTGGTTGTCATTGATGTCAACTCTTGAAGAAGTCAGGAAGCCTCTAAGGTATGGTTATGGAATCCGAAGTTGATCAAGGAAAAATGACATGAAGCAAGTGTATATGAAAGTAACTTATTCATGGATGGATAGTACGTATCATGTTTTTTCTGATGATATGTGGTACACCATGTGGTTCCTCACGGTTGAGGAGTTATGGAATTGTAAAATTGGAGGACCCCGAAGAATGATCTAGAAGCCCTTAGAAGGTCAACAAGTCAACAAGTAGTTACAGGTCATTCATTAAGGGTAAAGTAGTTGCAACAAGAATTTAATTAAGGGTAAATTGGTTGAAACAAGAGAGTGTGGGTTAGCCCTAAAATAAGGAAAAGGGGTAAAACAATTACAAGCTAACCCCAAAAGGAAGTCACTTGGAAAGTATAAATAAGACTTCAAGAGAATATTATTAGGATTGATTTGAGCATATTGAATATCTATGTTGTAAAGTGTTATGGGAAGGTAATATTGACGGATCTGAAGCAGTGAGTCCGAGGCAACGAATTTGAGTGAAGAGATAATTTGTAGCATCCCAAGCGACGTAGTTGAGCTTATTGTTCTAAGTTTTTCTTGAGGAAATCTGTGAGTTGCATTGAAGAAAGAGTGTGGACATCCACAATTTGAATTGAATGAAGAGCACGAACATCCATGAGTTGAATTGAAGAAAGAGTGTGAACATTTGCAAGTTTCAGTGAAGGAAAACGCAAACTATCAGAGAAACAAATAAATATGTGAGTTGCAGATGCATTAGGGCATGGACAACTGCGAGCCATAGTGGGACAAAGCATGGAAATATACGAGTTTACATAGGACATGGCACAAATATATTTAGGAAACTGAAGTTTATAATATCAAATCCATCAGGTCAGCTACAATTTGAGAGGTATTTTTTACTTTGTACGTTAAGGTCTATATTCTGAAGTAGTCCATCACAAAAATGTCTTAGTAGTTCATCAATATTTGTTTTGGAAGACATTATTATGGATCTTGTATGAGGGTTTGAGGCATAAAGGCTGAGTGGTAACAGTTGATGAAGTACAACAACAGTGACAGTGACAGATCAATAACATGTTGATTGATTCAGTGGTAGTGACGGGTTCTCTACAGTTATATTTCTGGGTGGTTGGACGGGGCAAGGAAAGGGGGTTGTAGCCTCCTTATACTTGGTGTCGAAGAGTCGGGGAGTTGGATCTTCCTTCATGTTGGAGCCTGAAAACTAGGGGGTTGGAGCTTCCTTCCAGTTGTATCTTGAAAACAAGGAAGTTGGTGCTTCCTATGAATGTATTTCTTCTGACATATAAGAAAAAAATTATGTGGTTTTCTCCCCCAATGGTTTCCGTGTAAAATTATGGTGTATTGTGTACTTGTGTGGTTTCTCATTGTTCATTGTTTATTTATACTACGCATGATGTTTTGAATTATATTAATGAACTGCTAATAAATTTAAACAATACATATTGTGGTTAAAAGTAATAAAAGTGTTCATATTGATCCACCCCCCCTCTCAGTATTCCAACCATTGGTATCAGAGCAGGTCCTTCAAGAGATAGTCTAAATACTAGAAGGAGATCATGGAACACACTAAGATTGGAGTACCACAATTTGATGGCTAGAACTATGTCTTCTAGAGAAAAAGAATGAAAACATATGTGCAAGCACAAGAATTTGATGTATGGCGAGCAATAGTAGATGGATACAAAGCACCAACCAATGCCTTGATAGATAAGGATGGAAAGAAACTTTAAGATGACAATTCATGGGCTATAAATGTTATTCTAAATGGTCTAACTGAATCATTATATGCCAAATTTATATACCATGATTCCACAAAGTAAGTGTGGGAAAATTTTCAGAATATCTATGAAGGTGATGCCAAAGTCAAGGGAGTCAAACTTCAATCCTTTAGAGTCAAGTTCAAACAATTGAAGATGAAGGAAGATGAAAACATTGTCACATACTTTCTATGAGTTGATGTACTGTCAATGTCATCGAAGGTTTGGGAGAAGAAATGAAGGAACCAGTCATTGTTCAAAAGGTGTTGAGGTCTATACCTATGAGATATGACCTGGATATTTCAGCCCTTGAAGAAAGAGAAAATTTAGGTACATTAAGCATGGACAGGCTACATGGGATACTCACATCTTATGAGATGAGGATAGAGAAAGATAATCCAGTCATGAAGGAAGCAACATTCAAGGAATCTAAGAAGACAAAGAAGAAAAACGAGAAAAATCCAAAGTCAGATTGTAGTTGCAGCGATGATTCAAAGGAAGATCAAGAAATGGAAAACTTCGTTCGAAAGTTGAAAAGAGGAACCAACAAATACAAAGGTATTATTCCACTTAAATGTTTTAATTGTGGTGGTATTGGTCATTTTTCTTCTAAATGTCTTCATAAGAATAAGTAAAGTGATGAAGAAGAAGACCCTAAACGGAAAAATAAAAAAGGTAGAAGAAACAAAAATAAATTCTTCAAGAAATGTCTCTGCACCAAGGAAAACAGTTCATCATTAAATGAGTATGAAGACATTGATAGTGATAAATAAAGATTACTCTTCATGGTAGTAGAATATTCTGAAGAATAAGGAGAAGTCGATCTCACAGAAGAATTAATCAGTTCCCTAGAAGAGATAATGATTGAAAGAAATAAAATCAAGTCACTCAAGAAAGAACTAAAATGAAAAGAAGGATCCCAAAATTCCAACTCAAAAGAAGTCGAGAAAATGATCACGAAGTTAAAAATCCAAGTAGAATAAGACAAAAGAATTAAACAAGCACTCATAAGTCAATTAGATGAAAATGATAAAATGATCGAAGGCTTGGAAGCAAAAATAGTCACTCTAAGAAAATATCTTCAGAAGAAGGACATGTAGCAGAAAAAAACCAAAGCATTGGGTGAGATCATTAGCAGTCAAAGGCCATACTATGAAAGATCTGGAATAGGATATAACCAGACAGAGAAAGGCTCAAGCTCCAAGATAATAGAGCAAAGAAGCTATGCAGAAACAAACATAGTCTCTCTCAATAAGGAAGAAGGAAAGAGGAACCAAGAATAAGATCACAAAGACACTGCACCACCCAGAAGATTCAGAATTCAGAATCAGCAGCAGCCGGCAATAGAGAGACCTCAAGAAGAAGAAGTATTCATAAGATTTGTGTCAGTCAAAAGGTCTTCCACCCTTAGGTATCAAACTATTTTTCTTGGTTTATGTTATTCATGTAATAGATTTGGGCAAAAAGCTACAAATTGTAGAGCCAATACCAAGAATATAAGAAACTATGAAGGCTACACAAGAAATTGTTATCCAAGAAGGTCTCATGAAGCACAGAGAAGAAGCTACAACAGATTTGAATCATTGAGTGTTGAAGTATAATGCTACAAGTGCAATAATTTTGGACACATGGCCAAAGACTGTATATTGAATGTTCCTCCTAGAGAATCACAACAGAACATCAACAGTCACAGACAATAACCACAAAGGATATGGATAAGGAAGAAGGATAAATTCAACACTGAAGAATGCAAAATTTCCTTAAAAGCTCGATACAATAAACATGGATAGTATGTTGACGGTGGCTACTCAAAGCATATGACAAGTGATAAGGACAGGTTTCTAACATTGAAAAGAGAACGAGATGGATCAGTTTCATTTGGGAATGACAACTCAGCCAAAATTATAGGAAGAGGCATAGTCAAGCTTGGAATAAAGGATGTCAGGGCAGAAAATGTTCTAATAGCCGAAGACATGAAGAATAATCTTCTAAGTGTAATTCAGATGTATGATCAAGGACACAAACTCATGTTTAACTCAGAAAAATGTGAGATAAGGAAACCAGGATCAGGCAAGTTGGTAGCTACAACTATAAGAACTCCAAGAAAAATATGTGTACTAAATGAAATTTGAAAGGAAATATGTTTCCTAGGAAAGGATAATGAAAATTGGCTCTAGCACAGAAGAATGAGTCACATAAACTTTGATAATCTCATCAAAATCAGCAGAAATGAAGTAATAAGAGAAATTCTTGAGATCTTGAAGCCAACAAATACTCGATGCAAGCATTGTCTACAGGACCAAGTTCAAATCTAAGGAGTACTCCATATAAAAACCACTACAGATTGTACATACATATCTATGTGGACCAACAAGAACAAAGGGATTGAATGGAGAATATTGCTTTATGATATTGGTCGATGACTATAATTTTTTTTCTGAGGAAGAAGTCAGAGGCATTCAAACACTTCAAGATATACAAGGAAATGGTTGAAACTAAGACAGAATAAAAAATCAAGTGTTTGAGATCAAACAATGGAGGAGAGTTTACATCAAAGGAATTCATAGATTTCTATAGTGAACGTAGGATAAAGAGATAGTTCTTAGCAGCCAGGATGCCTCAACAAAATGGAGTTGTCGAAAGGAAGAACAAAATAGTACATGAAATGGACAAAACCATGTTGAAAGATTCCAAGTTAAAGGACATATTTTGGGTACAAGCAGTACATACGGTAGTTCATATTCAGAACATAGGAATGCTCAGAAATAACAATGATAAAACTCCCTACGAACTATGGAAAGGAAGACTAGCAATTGTGAAGCATTTCAGAGTGTTTGGAAGGAAATGTTATATCAAAAGAGAATATGGTAGGATTGGAAAATTTGACTCTCAAGTTGATAAAGGCATACTAGTTGGGTACTCAAGAAAAAGAAAAACATACAAATGCTTCAATATAAGACTCAATAGAATAGTGGAAAGCATCAGTGCGATGATTGATGAAACACGTGGATGGAAAACAAAAGAAGGAAGAAAATATTCAGTGGAATAGAATCACAAAGAAGATTTAAAAGAAGAAGAAGTAGATAAAGAAGCAGATGGAGAAGAGTAGTCAGAGGAAGATTAAGAGCAACAAGATCTCCAGGCACCTTCAAAGACACCTAGCATACAAGTATAGAAAAATCATCCACCAGAAAAAAACATTGGGAATAAAGATGTAGGACTTGAAACCCAAATAAGAATGCATTCACTAGAACAAAAACACCTAGCACAGTTATCCACAATTGAGTCAAGCAATTTTGAAGAAGCCAACAAGGATGAATACTAGATCAAATATATGAATGAATAATTGGACCAGATGGAGAAGAATGATACATGGGAACTTGTTCCAAGGTCGAAGAACAAAAACGTGATTGGTACAAAGTGGATCTTCAAAAACAAATTGAATAAGGATGGATAGGTTACCAAGAAAAAGGAAAGATTCGTATGTAAAGGGTACACTCAGGTTGAAGGTATAGAATTTGAAGAGACCTTTTTCCCAATTACTAGAATGGAAGCAATCAAGTTGATTCTAGCTTAAGTATGTTCCAAAAATATCAAGTTGTATCAAATGGATGTAAAGTCAACCTTTCTAAATGGGGATTTAGAAGAATAAGTATACATCGAGCATCCAAAAGGATTTTAGTTGTCAGAAAAGGAAATTTATGTTTGTAAGTTGAAAAAGGAACTATATGGTCTCAAACAAGCCCCCAGATTATGATATTCAAGACTATAAAAGTACTTACAAAAACAAGGGTTCAGGAAAGGAAATGCCGACAACAATCTCTACATAAAGGCAAATCAAGATAGTATCCTGATAATTCAAGTTTATGTTGTTGATATTATTTTTGGAAGTGATGATGACATGATGAGTCGGAAATTTTTTGAAGACATGCAAAATGATTTCGACATGTCATTGCTTGGAGAGTTGTATTTATTTTTGGGACTACAGATATTTCATAGCCACAAAGTTATCTTCATCTCCCAGACCAAGTATATCAGAGAAATTATAAAAAGGTTTGGAATGCAATATTCCAAACTAGTTGCAAATTAAGTAAGGATGATGATTCTAACAATGTAGACCAGAGACAATACAGATAAATGATTGGAAGATTAACTTATATAATGGATGTGATACAGGAAGTTGGACAAGTTGCAAGGTTCCAGGCAACACCAAAGGAATCACATATTATGGTACTGAACAGGATATTCAGATATCTCAAAGGTACATAAGAGTTTGGATTATGGTATCCAAAAGAGAATAATATATCTCTTGTTGCCTACACAGATGCAAATTGGACAGGTTTCATTGATGATAGAAGAAGTACACGTGGAGAATATTTCTACTTGGGTGAGTGCTTGATATCATGGTTGAGCAATATACAATCATCAATATCTTTGTCTACAACAGAAGAAGAGTATATTTCAGCAGCAACATATTGTACTCAAGTTCTATGGATGAAACAAACTTTGAAGGATATACAAGTTGAATATGATGAGCCCATTTCGATATTTTGTGATAACACCAACACCATCAGTATCTCAAAGAATCTAGTGTTTCACTCTAAGACGAAACATATTTGGATCAAGTTTCACTTTCTACAAGAACAAGTTGCAGAGAAAAATAGCAGGGTCAAGTATGTTGGGACAAAAGAGAAGATTGCAGGTATCTTCACCAAACCTCTCCTGAGAGAGACCTTTGAGTATCTTCGAAAAAAACTTGGAGTAGTTTCTACCCCACAGTGAATTTTTGAATGATTTTCATATATGTCATGGATTTACATGAGGAAGCACCATGAAGAGAAAAAGGGTATCAGAAATATTCGAAGCTTGTAGACAAGAGGAGCAACCCAAAGGAAAGTTCAGATAGGGGGATCATCCCAAAGGAAAATTCATACAGGGGGAGCTGCCCCAAAGGGAAGTTACCCTTCTCCATTGATGTCAAAGGGGGAGAGAGAGAGAGAGAGAGAGAGTAATCATAGGCACGTAAATGGAGAGATATATTAGAGGTATAAATACAGAGGGAGCGATGGTCACATGGGGAGCATAGTGTTGCGGTATTGCATCAAAGTGTTGTCATCAATGCTAAAGGGGGAGATTTTTGAAATATTGGTTGTCATTGATTTCAACCCTTGAAAATTTTAGAAAGCATCTAACTTATGGTTATGGAACCTGAAGTTGATCGAGGAAAAAGGACATGAAGGACAATTTATATGCAAGTAACCCATTAATGGATGTATAGTACATATCATGTCATTTTCGATGATATACGGTACACCACGTTGTACCTCAAGGTTGAGGATTTATGGCCTTGTAAAGTTGGAGGACCCCGAAGAATGATCTACAAGCCCCTAGAAGGTCAACAAGTCAACAAGTAGTTACAGGTCATTCATTAAGGGTAAATTAGTTTCAACAAGAATTTAATCAAGGGTAAAGTGGTTGCAACAAGAGAGTGTGGGTTAGCCCTAAAATAAGGAAAAGGGGTAAAAAAGTTACAAGATAACCCCTAAAGGAAGTCATTTGGAAAGTATAAATAAGACTTCAAGTGATCCGGATTTAGGAGTGGAACTGTAACACCCCGAGTTTCAAACCCCCATTTTAAATAATGTATTGTTACAATGATGAGAGGCCTGACTGCCCAAACGATTATTAAAGGGCCATTATGCCCAAGAAATGTAATTTTTTGATCATTATTAATAATAAACACATCGTTGGCTGCTAGACGGACAAGGACTAGAGTTATAGGGGGCTATGATTCCACAAGAGAGGGGGATTGAGGGGCTAAGTGTTTATTCCTATGTTAATTACCCTTTTTCCTAAGGGAGAGGATCAGTTACGTGAGCTTCATGGGGAAGGTCGGGAGGTTCTTGATTCCCCACGAAGTTACTTAAATTTGCCTCTGGTCTGATGGGGGGGTTCGACTGATGGCTTGTTCGCTGATTTTCATGTACGTTCATTCTTTCCCTCATGCAATTTCATGCATTCACTCACCCATTCATTGATCCATCCTCACCTGCGTCTTGGATTGGAAAAGGGAAAGGAACTTCTGAGAATTAGCCATGGGATAGTTGGTTTTAATGGTCGCTGGTGCAATCCAGCCATGACTTGGGGCCTGCAAGTCTAAGATGTGTTGGCATGTCCCCTGTTTTTCTCACAACTATGAGTCCTGAGAATTCCATCATTGAGATTATGGACCACCTGTGCTGGAGGCCCCAGATAATAAGGAGGACTACCTGAGTGACAGCATGGAAGAGAAGGGTGGAGGTCCATTCCCTTGGGGTGGTACAAGCTAGGTACAAGAGAGTTGGGTACTTGGATTGTTGTGGGTGTTGGGAAACCTGTGAGAGCTTGAGAGATGACTGGTTTGGGAACCCAAGTACACTTTGGAACCATCCTTGTGGATTCATAGCCCTAGCTCAGGGGTGACACTGTTGTTGAGATTTGGAGAAGTGGTGTCTACAGTTGGGTGGAACGTCCTTGGTCTGCATCCAGTTGGTGTCTCCTTTTTATAAAGATAAGTGATCTCTGTTGTGATATTATTATCTGTGTATGCATGTATTCCACTGTGTATTTTAATTATCGTTAACTAAATATTATATTATGCATGCTTGTTGGATATTGTTGTGCATGTCACTAAATCTTGTATCTTATGTGTTATTATTAATTAAATAAGGTATCGGTAAGAGTACGAAGTCCAAGGGTGGGATTGAAGGTAGCATGCCCCTGCCTATGGGTGGATGGGTATGTTACAGTTTGGTATCAGATATTTTGGTTGAAACGCTGGGCTGGTATGGGTCGGGTATGTTGGTCAGAGTCTCATGGTCGAGATCGAACTCTGACCACGAAGTTGAAAATCTCAGGAGGAATGGTGTTCCAGAATCTACACAGGATTTGGATCGTCAGAGATCCATTGTAAGGGGTTCGAAGGATCGTGACCGTCCCCCCTTCGAATTCGGGAGTGATCGCCACTGTAGGATCATGAGAGATTCAGGATCGTTGGATCAGAGGACAAGTGAACAAGGGTCATCTGATGAAAAGGAAGCAAGGGCTAAGGTCACAACCGTCAGATCCCATTGGAGAGTGAGATCAACGAATAGCAGGCATTGCGAGGAACCAAGTTGCATGGGAGATAATTTCCCAAGGTGGTCCCACAATCCAAACCATGGTTTCACCAAGCGGTTACATGTCAGCATCAAGAGAATTGCAAGGAGAAAACAGGTTTACTCCAAACAGTCGATGTGTGCCCCCGCAAATTGAAAGGCATGCAGTGATGTCACATGTTAGTACTCGAGCGACAAACCTCCGAAGAGCAGAAGTAGCCTGGGACCGTCGAACCATAGGAGGACACACGTCAACCGATCATGTGCTATGGGTGAAAGCACTCTAGGAAAGAGAAAGCGAGGAGAAGTTGAGAGTTGATATTTCTAAAGCCCAAAGAGTCGAAGTAAATCTCAGTCGTCTGATCTAGAAGGAAACGCGACATAAATCCACTCACTTCAGGGGAAAATCGAAGGTTGAAATTTGAGATTTTTGAAATCCGAAGACCCGAAGAAATCATAGCCGCTGATCCATGGGAGATATGCGTCAGTATATCGTGAGATTCGGGTAAAAACATTTCAGAAAAATTTGAAGTTTTAGTTTTTCAAAGTCTGAAGGCCTGAAGGAATTGCAGTCATTGATCCTTCCAGCGGTAACTTCCGAAGTCCTGAAGTCCAGGGTTAATATGGGTCATCCGATAAGGGATACACATGGTAGCAGTTTGGCCAGTTTGAGAGAATTGGAAGTGTGCTAGTGTGGAAACTCCCAAAGTCCCAAAGCCCGAAGAGACGAAGGGGTGGGGAACAATGACGTCACCAGAAGGTGATTTGGACCCCGGAATTTATGAAGTGACATGGCTTGCGGATGTCACTGGGGATGAAATATACACATGGGATGTGTGCCATGTGTCAGTAAGTTTTGAGCATACAGATGAGTGAAATGCAGCTAGGATGTGACACGTGTTACCCGCCTGATTGGGACACATGTCTGCTTCCAGTATTTCTCCACATGGCGATAGATCATGCAGTCTGGAGACTAGGCACTCTAGTGGGGAAAGATGTGACAGGTTGCGTTGGGTTGAAAACTCCCAAAGTCCCAAAGGCCTGAGTACATATCGACCGTTGATTCCAGAAGACACATGTCAAAGGATCATCGACTTTGGGTGAAAGCACTCCAGAAGAAAGTGAAGGAGGAAAGTTTTGAAACTTTCAAAACCTAAAGAGCCGAAGATATTCACAGTCGTTGATCTGTGGGAGGACACCCATCGGCATATCATGAACTCCAAGTAAAAGCATTCCGAGAGGAGGCAAGTGAGGAAAGTTGAGACTCTTGAAGCGCAAAGTCTCAAAGTGGATCTCAATCGTTTATGGTGAAAGAGGACGAGGACCATTGATTCAGTCCTGGTTGAAAGTTCCAAAGTCCTGAAGCTCTGGACAAGCACTTTTTCAGCTAAGTGCAAGGTCATGGCCGTGGTGATATGCAAATTGAGAGCTGAGGGAAGGAGGGCTAAGGGCCGAATTGGTTGTCTTTGAGAAAGAAAAGTGATAAGGAAGGATTTAGCCATGGTTTCTAGTCATGGTCACTTGGGAAGGTGGTTTGAAGGAAGCACCTACACAAGATGAAATTATGTGTCAGCCAAGGATAACAGGACACTGTTATTTTCAGAGAATGGGGATATTATCTCCATGAACAAAAAAATAAAGAGACATGTAGCATGGTTTGGCCATTTTTTTTATCATATGCATAATTCTAACAAAATGGTCGCTTGCACATTTTGTAGAATTAAGGGGTTTAAACACCTCTACTCAGGATGTGTATTGAGGAAATGGAAGAAGGTGAGGGAGCGTATAGTCATGATAAGGAGGCCGAAGGCCAAAATACTAGAATTGGTAATGTAGAGACAGAGTCCAATGGATGAAAGGGAAAAAGAGAATAGAAAATGTTAATAGAAATGGTAAGAAGCCTGAAGATGGAAGTGCAGAGCTACAAAGAAGACAATGAGAGACTGATGAGAGAGCAAAGTCAGATAAATGATCGAGTGTTGCAGAGCTTAAATCAATTGCAAATAAAAACGAATAAGGGATCAAACTCAAGACAAGAGGAAGAAGGTAGGTGCCATGAAAGAAGGGATGATCATGGAAGAGATGGTTATTCCAGAAGTGCTAGTAGATCTCATGGACACCACTCACCTTCTTACTCAAAAAGAAAGTTTTATGCATCGGAAGATCCTGTAAGCAGTCCATAGGTGTCTTCTTTCAGACACCAAAGAAGGCAACAAGAGGTAGATAGTTTTCAAGGAGAGATGAGGAATCTCAAGCCACCTTCCTTTGAGGGTAAAAGAGAAAGGGAAGATTATGCCGAAGCATGGTTTCTTGGGCTCAGGAGATATTTTCAGTTGCATAACTATTCGTCCAACCTGGAAGCCAGGATTTCCACCTACCATTTACATGGGAAAGTTGCAATGTGGTGGGACCAACTGAAGCAAGTGGAACATGTTAATGAGAGTAGGATCACTTGGAAGAAGTTCAAGAAGTAATTCGAGAAGGAGTACCTATCAAAGCATTTCTAGGACAAGAAAAATGCAAATTTTGATCAGAGGATGAAATGATTCAAACCTTCCTTCAATAGGAATGAGGCTAATAGAAATCATCAAGATCAGTATGCTAAGGGAGATTTCAAGAAGGAAAATTCCTTGGGAAAATGGGGAATACCACCAATCGAATGTTGGGGATGCAAGGAAGATCACATGTACAAGGATTTCCCACACAGAAAGGACAGAGTGAAGACTGTGCACAACATCCAAGAAGCTACAAAATTCGAAGATATGGGAAGAATCTATGCAACTTTAAATGATCTACAAGAAGAGTACCAATCCAATATGATCGAGGTGGAAGGTAAGATCATAAATCAGTTTGTTGTTATTTTGATTGATTCAGGAGCAATTCATTGCTACATTGATCCTAAGATAGTGGATAGATTACATTTGGAGAAAAGTAAACTTGGAAAAGCAAGTTTGGTTCAATTAGCCACTGGAACCAAAAGAAGAATCCATGATATGGTCAGAAGTTGTTCCATAAGTCTTAATGGCGTGAATACTAGCATGGATCTAAATATCATACCATTGGGGTCTTATGATATTCTGATTGGAATGGATTGGTTGGACAAGCATCATGATGTCCTATATTGKCATAACAAGACATTTACATATCTTGGTGGAAATAGAAAACAGAGCATTGTGAAAGGAGTTCCAAGACCCATCTCTATAAGGGAKATTTCAGACTTACAACTAAAAAGATGTTTTAGGAAAGGATGTCAATTGTATGCARCTCATGTGGAAGAGCCAGATAATACAAAAGGTCCAAGCCTCGAATATTTCTCGGTACTACASGAATTTGAAGATGTATTCCAAGAAATACCCAGATTGCCACCAAGAAGGGAGATAGATTTCTCAATTGATTTAGTGCCAGGAGCTGCCCCGGTGTCAAAAACACCTTACAGAATGAGCACACTAGAGTTAAAAGAATTACAAATGCAATTGGAGGAATTGTTGAAGAAAGGGTACATACGTCCAAGTGTTTCACCTTGGGGAGAACCAGTACTTGTTTTCAAAAAGAAGGATGGAACTGTGAGGCTATGTATTGACTTCCGATAACTGAACAAGTACACTATAAAGAACAAGTACCCTCTACCCCGAATTGATGACCTCTTTGATCAGCTAAGAGGAGCAAAGAAATTCTCAAAGATTGACCTGAGGGCAGGATACCATCAGGTAAGAATCAAGGAAGAAGACATTCATAAGATAGCCTTTAGGACCAGGTATGGGCATTATGAGTTTGTAGTGGTGCCATTTGGAATGACCAATGCACCAGATGTCTTCATGTGCTTAATGAACAACATATTCAGAAATTATTTGGATAAGTTTGTCACAGTATTCCTGGATGACATACTTATCTATTCTAAGCCTGAAGAAGAGCATGAACATCACTTAAGACTGGTATTTCAAGTACTGAGAGAACATCGGTTGTATGCCAAGTTGAGTAAGTGTTATTTTTATAAAAATCAGATCCATTACTTGGGACACATTATTTCAGAGCAGGGCATAGCAATAGATCTAGAGAAGATCGAAGCCATTAGAGGATGGCCAACACCTAGAAATGTGTCAAACGCCATATATTTTATGGGATTAGTTGGCTACTACAGAAGGTTCATAGTAGGGTTCTCTAAGATTTCTCATCCCATCACTTATTTGCAAAAGAAGGGAACCAAATTTGAATGGACACTCAAGTGTGAAGAGAATTTTAATCTGTTGAAGGAATTACTTACTAGTCCACATGTGTTAAAGAATGATGACCCAAATGAAAGTTTTTTGGTATGTACAGACACATGTAAGGAAGGACTTGGGGGAGTCCTCAAGCAAAATGGACATGTCATTGGAGATGAGTCCAGAAAGCTTAAGGAACATGAGAGGAACTATGCCACGCATGACTTGGAACTTTTTTCCATTGTTTACGCCTTGAGGATGTGGAGGCATTATCTCATGGGGAAGAAATTTGAATTAAGGACAGACCACATTGGCCTAAAGTATATTTTTGAACAGTCGACCTTGAATGCTAGGCAAACAAGTTGGCTAGAATTTTTAAGTGAATATGAATTTGATATCAAGAATATCAAAGGAAAGGAGAATAAATTTGTTGATGTGCTTAGTAGAAGAGTGCAACTCATGCATGCTACTATTGTCAGTATGCATCAATCAAACTTGAAGAGCATAATTTTAGATGGTCTTGTTACAGAACAACATTACCTATAGGTAATTACAGCAAGGAAATGTATAGCAGAAAATAAAGGAGTATGAGGTAAGGGAAGACGAATTACTCATGCACAAAAATAGAATCTATGTTCCTAGCTTCAGAGAACTGAGGAATTTGGTATTGAAGGAAATGCACGATGTTCCTTATGTTGGACATCCGGATTACTAGAAAACAATTACAGTAGTAAGAAGCCAATTATTTTGGCCAAGAATGAAGAAGAATGTTGTTGATTACATCACTCAATGTATAGAATGTCAAAAGGTGAAGGCTGAGCATAGGCACACAGCAGGTTTCCTGCACCCATTTCCAATCCCATAGAATAAATGGGAAGTGATCACCATGGATTTCATCATAGGATTACCCAGAACGAATCAGCAACATGATTCAGTCATGGTGGTGGTTGAAAAATTAACAAAGGCTTTTCATTTTGTGCCTGTGAATACAACACATACATCGGCTAATATTGCATAAATTTTCATGAAGGAAATTGCTAGGTTGCATGGGATACCTAGGAAAATTGTCTCGGACAAAGATATGAAGTTTACCTCCAATTTTTGGAGGGGATTGTTTAAAGGATTTGGCACAAATCTAAAATTTAGCACAACATATCATCCCCAGACAGATGGGCAAACAGAGAGGGTCAATCAAATAATTGAAGACATGTTGAGAATGTATGTGATGGATAAGCCATCTAAGTGGGAAGATTACTTAAACTTGGTTGATTTTTCATATAATAATGGGTATCAATATTCATTGAGAATGAGTCCAGTTGAGGCCTTGTATGGTAGGAAATGCAATACTCCAGTAAGATGGGAAAACCCGGTAGATAGAGTGTTACTTGCGCCAGAGTTTCTCAAGGAAATGGAAGACCAGGTGGTCAAGATCAAGTAGAATTTAAAGGCAGCTTAGGATAGACATAAAGTATATGCAGACAAGAACAGGACAGCTAAAGAATTTAAAGTAGGGGAGTATGTACTTTTGAAAGTGAAGCCCAAGAAAATCTCATTGAAATTGGGTAGTTGTACAAAGTTGGTAGACAGATTTTGTGGTCCATTTGAAATATTGGACAGAATAGGGCTAGTTGCATACATGCTTGCATTGTCTGATTCCATGAATGTGCATAATGTATTTCATGTATCTTTACTAAAGAAATGTGTACATGACCCTAACCATGTTATTGATTGGCATCTGATTCAAGTAGAGACGGAGGGAGACTTTCGGGTTCAGCTAGTACGGGTATTGGACATAAAGGTAAAAATGCTCCTGAACCAAGTTATAGAGCTGGTAAAAGTTTAGTGGACCTGCTACGGTCCCAAAGATGCTACCTAGGAGCATGAAGATATCATGTGGGCAAAGTACCTGCAAATTTTTGAATAAATTTGAGATTTTGATCTCTATTTTGTATATGCACTGAGGACAGTGCCAAGATAAGGGGGAGGGGATGTAACACCCTGGGTTTCGAACCCCCATTTTAAATAATGTATTGTTACAATGTTGAGAGACCTAAGTGCCCAAACAATTATTAAAGGGCCGGTATGCCCAAGAAATGTAATTTTTTTATCATTATTAATAATAAACACATTGTTGGTTGCTAGACAGACAAGAACTAGAGTTATAGGGGGCTATGATTCCACAAGAGAAGGGGATTGAGGGGATAAGTGTTTGTTCCTATGTTAATTACCCTTTTGACTAAGGGAGGGGATCGGTTACGTGAGCTTCTTGGGGATGGCCAGGAGGTTCTTGATTCCCCATGAAGTTACTTAAACTCGCCTCTGGTCTGATGGGGGGGTTTGACTGATGGTTTGTTTGTTGATTTTCTTGAACGTTCATTCTTTCCCTCACACACTTTCATGCACTCACTCACCCATTCATTGATCCATCCTCACCTGTGACTTGTCTTGGAAAAGGGCAAGGAACTAATGAGAATTATCCATGGGATAGTTGGCTTTAATGGTCGAGGGTGAAATCAAGTCATGACATGGGGCCTACATGTCTAGGATGCATTGGCCTATGCCCTATTTTTCTCACAACTACAAGTCCTGAGAGTTCTAGCATTGATATTTTGTACCAATTGTGCTAGAGGCCCTGGAAAATAAGGAGAAGCACTGCCTGAGGGCCTGCATGGTAGAGAAGGGTGGAGGTCCATTCTCTTGGGGCAGTATAGGCTGGGTAGAAGAGAGTCGGGTACTTGGATTGTTGTGGGTATTGGGAAACCTGTGAGAGCTTGAGAGCTCACTGGTTTGGGAACCCAAGTACACTCTGGAACCGTCCTTGTGGATTCATAGCCCTGGCTTGGGGGTGACACTGCTTTAGATATTTGGAGAAATGGTGTCTACGGTTGGGTGGAACGTCCTTGGTCTGTAGCCAATTGGTGTCACCTTTTTATAAAGATAAGTGCTCTTTGTTGTGATATTATTATCTTTGTATGAATGTATTCCATTGTGTATTTTAATTATCGTTAACTAAATATCAGATTATGCATGCTTGTTGGATATTGTTGTGTATGTCACTAAATCTTGTATCTTATGCGTTCTTATTAATAAAAGAAGGTATCAGTAAGAGTACGAATTCCAAGGGTGGGCTTGAAGGTAGAATGCCCCGGCCTGTGAGTGGTTGGGTATGTTACAGGAATGAACTGATTAAAAGATTGAATACAATAAACACAGAGATTTGAAGAATAACACAATTGTCCAGTGAACAATATCTTCTATTAAATAATGAAATAGGTTGAAACTGTTAAACTACATAACTGAAACACTTGCTCGAATGGTGGTAGCTATCTCTGAGAACAGATGTGGATGCTACATGCATCTGTCTAAGCAGAATAGATTAGAATGAGGCTCCAAAGGCCTTTTTTATATTACTCCCTAGACATCCAAAAACCTAACCCTAGAAGGTGAAATGTCAAGTCATGTGGGCCCTATGGTTAACTTGGTGTAATTTGGTACCTCGACTTCCAAGGTTCATAACTTTTGCATATGACTTCTTTTTTAGGCGCGTGACTGCCCGTTGGAAAGGTCTTTCAAAGAAATACACATTCCACTGTCAAACTCTAACTCTATCTACAGTTTGACTATGGAGAGAAAGAAAAAACAACATCTAGGGCCCCAAAATGGCCTTTGAAGTATAGCAAGATGTGTTGACATGAAAACATAGAAAATAAACCAGTTGGATTAGACGAGAGGCCACCCATATCCACTTAGAGGATGTGTGGGGCTTCAGACAACCCCAAAAGTGTAGAACCCACAATTACAAAGCAGTACAGAAGAACGTGTTGAACAAAAAATGGACACGAAGAGCCAGTTCGAATAGGTGGGTAGCCACTAATATCCACCTAGATCAATCCTCCCCCCTTAGGAAGCAATGGTCTCCATTACGTTGAGTTCCCCCATCAGGTGCGGAAACTTCTGTTGGATTTGGACCCGAGTGAGCCACTTGCCTTGGTGTAGGAGTTTCCCTACCTTGACAACCCGATAAATATGGATCTATTGTTGGCGAGTTCCCTTGACATGTGTTTCCACTATCTGATCAGTGGATGCTTGTTCCATGTAGTCAAGGTTGATCTCTATTGGTGTCAGTTGTTTTGCGATCTCGGAGGTGTCCAATAATGGGGGAAATACTGGTCGAAGGAGGTCCACATTGAATACTATATGTAGACCAAGGAAGGGTGGAGTTTGAGCTCAAAGGCATTGCTACCCACATCATTTGTGATAGTGTAAGGCCCATAACGAAGTAGGAGAAGCTTCCAATGGGGCCCAGTGAGACACTCCTTCTACAAATGTAACTAGACTTTGTCGCCAACCTGAAACTGGTGTGGTACCCTATGTTTATCATGGCGTTGCTTCTACTTAGAATTGGATTTCTATAAAATCTCTTGGACCTGTTGGCGAATGTGTTGAATTCGCTCAATGAATTTTATGGCTTTGTCAATCATAGACTGATCAGGGGAAGATGTTGTCTGTGTGGTGTCAAGAGGAAGTGAAACATCAATGGGTTCCAAGGGTTGGAATCCCAGACCCGCCTAAAATGGGCTATGGCTGGTGGAACTATGGAGAGCCCTATTGTAACTATGTTGGACATATGGGAGACTCTTGTCCCATGTACGTGGATTCTTAGAATTATACATGCACAGGATGTGCACAATCATCCGATTGATGACGTCTGTTTGGTCATCAGTTTGGGGGTGGAAAGCAGTGGATTTTGTGAGCTTGGTGTCCAACAGAGACCATAGACTCGACCAAAAGGTGTTGAGGATCTTGTTGCCTCTATCAGAAATGATGTTCTGTGGTATCCCAAAGTGGACCCACACTTGTTCGAAGAAGAGCTTAGCAGTATCTGTCGCTATGAAATTCTTCTTATAGGATGTGAGGATGGCCATCTTCAAAAACCAATCAACTACCACAAACACATAGTCATTTCCTTTCTTGTTAGACGACAAGACAGACATGTAATCCATTGAGATGGATTCCCAAGGCTTCTCGGGAATAGGAAGAGGGGTGTATAATCCTTGATTTTTGATGGTTGGGTTGGCAATGGCATAGGAAGTGAAATATCTTATATACTTGTTGACATCCTATCGATTTTTTGGCCAATAAAAATGTTTCTGAAGAATGACCACAATTTTCTACACGCCAAAATTTTCTGCCACCCGACTATATTGGGCTTCCCAAATCAGCTTTGCACGCTCGCTTGTAGGAACACAAATATGGCCCAGGTGGCATAAGAGTCTTTCCTGAATGTGAAAATTAGTGGCAGGTGTGCCTATACCCAAGAGTTGATAGGTGGTGGTGAATTCTGGATCTTTCTGATAAAGTTGGCTCCACTCAGATGCTTCATGTCCATAAGAATGGAGCACAGTGGTGAGTGCAGCCACAGGAGGCTAACTGAGGAAGTCAGTGACACGATCGAAGATACCTGTCTTATTGATCCATACTTTATGAGAAGAAAGAAATGAATACAGATTATTAACAGGTTCTTAACACAAAATAACAGAGATACAATAAAACTAGTTTTTTATTCAATAAGGAAATAAGTTGAAACTGTAAAATGTAGCAGAAACAAGCTTGCTAGAATGGTGGCGGCTTATCTCTGAGAAGATATGTGACGGTTTCGCTCAATCACAAGAAGATGATCAAAATGAGGCTCTAAAGGCCTTTTTTACAATAAACAGTAATTCCAAAAACCCTAGACATCCAAAAACCTATACCTAGGAGATGAACAACCAAGTCATGTGGGCCACGTCTAGGTAAGTTAGTACATCAACTTCTCGGGGTCGTAGCTTTTGCATACGATATTTGTTTTAGGCATATGATAGCCCGTTGGAAAGGTATCATCGAGGACATTCATTTTAGGGGATCAATCATGATTTTGTCTATAATTGAGAAGCTCGATCCCAAAAAACCTTCATTTATGCCCTCAAAATGGCCCCAAAAGTTAAAACTGCTAAAAATAGGAAATTGCCAAAATTGTCAGAAAATTGTTTTGAGCCAGGTTGAAAAGGTGGGTGGCCACTAATATCCACCTAGATCAATCCTCCCTCCTTAGGAAGAAATGGTCTCCATTGCATTGATTTTCCCCATCAGATGAGGAAATTTCTGTTGAATTTGGCCCTAGGTGAGCCACTTGCCTTGGTGCAAGAGTTGCCCTGCTTTGACGACTCGATAAAGTTGGATCCTTTGTCATTGGGTGCCCTTGATCTGTGTGTCCACAATCTGATCGATTGGTTCCTATTATATGTAGTCAGGGTTGAACTCTATTTGTGTCAGTTGCTCTGCTACATCTGAGGTGTCCAATAATGGTGGGAAATAAGGGCGAAGGAGATCCACGTTGAACTCTAGGTGCAGACCAAGGAAAGGAGGAATGTTGAGCTCAAAATAATTATCCTCCACGGCCTTGGTGATGGTGTACGGCCCATAAAAGAGTGGGAAAATCTTCTGATGGGGTCCTATAAGGCATTCTTTCTGCAAGTGCAACCAAACTTTGTCACCCACCTGAAACTTATGTGGCACTCGATGTTGATCATGAAGCTGCTTGTACTTGTCATTGGACTTATGTAGGATATCCTAAACCTATTGGCAGATGTGTTGGATGATCTCAATGAACTGGGTAGCTTTTCTAGCTTCAGTTGGAGTAGGAGATGAGTTGGTCGACGTGATCGCAAGGCGAAGTGCAACATCTATGGGACTGTTGGAATCCAAACCCCACCTGAAAGGGGCTGTGGCCAGTTGAGCTATGTAGGGCTCGGTTGTAGCTATGTTGGACATAGGGAAGGATTTCATCCCATATTCAAGGGTTCTTTGAATTATACATGCGAAGGATATGCACAATCATTTGATTTACGACCTCGGTTTGGCCATCTGTCTGGGGGTGGGAGGTCGTGGATTTGGTGAGCTTGGTGTTCAGTAGTGACCAGAGGCTTGACCAAAATGTGTTGAGAAATATATTATCCCAATCTGAGACAATGGTTTGTGGGATTCCAAAATGTACCCAGACTCGTTCAAAGAAGAGCTTGGTAGTGGCCTCTGTTGTGATGTTCTTCTTGCAGGCAACCATAATCGCCATCTTAGAAAAGCAATCAACAACCACAAAAACACATTCATTTCTCCGCTTGGTGACGGGAGGCCAGACATGTATTCCATTGAGATGGATTCCCATGGCCTTCCAAGAGTAGGAAGAGGCATGTACAAGCCCTGTTTTTTAATGGTTGGTTTGGAAATAGCATAGGTAGTGCAGGACCCGATATACTTGTTGACCTCATGTCGAAGTTTTGGCTAGCAGAAATGTTTCTGTAACATCACCACTGTCTTTTCGACGTCGAAGTGTCCTACCACCGGACTGTAGTGGGCTTCCCAGATCAGCTTCGCTTGCTCGCTTGATGGAACACAGATATGGCCCAGATGACACAACAACCCATCCTAAAGATGGAAATTATCGACAACTGTGTTTGCACCCAAAATTTGGTAGGTGGTGGCAAAGTATGGGTCTGTCTCATAGAGTTGGGGCCATCCAGAGGTCTCATGGTCATAGGATTCTAGCACTGTGGTGAGTGACGTGACTGGTGTTCCGCTGAGGCAATCAACGACGCGATTGGTGCTTCATGTTTTATACTTGATGTTGAGGTGGAATTGCTGCAAGTATGTGGACCACTTTTGATGGTGATCATTCTGCAATTTTCCCTATGTCTGCATGAACTATAGTGGCTTATGATCAGTGTGGATGACTGTATCCTTCCCAATAATGTAATGTCTCCACTGGAGGCAAGCTTTCAAAATGGAGTACATTTCTTTTTCGTAAGTAGGGTACTTACGGACAACATTTGATAGTGTCTCACTGTGATAGGCTACGAGGTGGTCGTGTTGAGTGAGAATGGAGCCCACCACATAGTCTGAAGCATATGTCTTGATCTCAAAGGGTTTCTACAGGTCTGGTAGTGAAAGTACTGGGGCTGAGCACAAGTGATGCTTCAAATCGTCGAATGCTTATTGTTGGGACCAGCCCCATGCAAATTTAGCCTTACCACCACCCTTGGTTATTTGGCTGAGGGCCCATGCAAAATGGGAGAATCCCAACACGAACCTACAGTAGAAATTGGCAAGGCCCAAGAAGCTCTGAAGCTCAGTGAGTGTGGTTGGGGTTGGTCAGTCACAGATGACTTGGATCTTGGTTGGATCCACATGTACGCCATGCTGATCAATTATGTAGCCCAGGTAATGGACCCTGTCCATGTCGAAGGAGAATTTTTCCAAGTTGGCATATAGCTTGTGTTGTCGTAGGGTGTGCATAAAATACTAAATATGATGCAAGTGTTCGGCCCAAGTCTTGCTGTAAATGAGGATGTCATCCAAATACACCACTACAAAAGTATTGGTGAATGGTTGTAGGATATCGTCCATCATCCTCATGAAAGTGGTTGCAACATTTTTCAAATAAAAGGGCATGACAAACCATTCAAAAAGGCCTTCCTTTGACTTGAAGGCGGTTTTGCATACATCTGTATGTTCTATCGGAACCTGGTGGTAGCCAGACTTCAGATCAATCTTACTAAAGTATTTGGCCAGTATGAGTTGATCAAGGAGGTCATCGATTCGGGGAATCGAGTACCGATTTCTGACTATCATTTTATTCAGAGCCCGGTAATCAATGCAGAGTCGCTAGGTTCCATCTTTCTTCTGTAGCAGCACGATTGTGCTCCCACAAGGTGATGAGCTAGGATAGATGTGCCCCTTATGGAGCAGTTCTTGGATCTATCGCTTGATCTCCTCAGTCTCTAATAGAGAGTAGTGATAGACTGGCCCATTGGGCAGCGATGCGCTAGGGGTCAGATCAATGGGGTGCTTGACCTGACAGTGCAGAGGTACCTCGGTAGGTGAGGAGAAGATATCTGATTATTCTTCCATGACCTTATCTACTTGCTTCTGCTGTGTGGAGAGGTCGGTCGCAGAGACCCTAGATGTGGCTGTGATCTTTCGCTTATTCTGAGAGAGAATCACGAAGAAGACAAACTTCCCCGTCTGAGAGATGACCTTCTTGCATTGCTTAGCAAAGATTAAGAAAATATCACTAGGTGGGACTGCCTCGGGTATCCTGTACAATTTCCTGTTCAAAGCAATAATAACACTACGAGGCCTAGACTCATATACAACATGACATTTCCATATATAAAGTTGGCCCAAAAGAACATCACAAACTTCGAGAGGAGAAACATCACACAATACCTCGTCCTTGAAGGGCTCAATGTCGTATGATAGTCGACACTATTGGCTGATGTGGAGATCACTTCCTTGGCGGAGCCATCCAATAGTGTAGGGTTGTGGTTGTAGTGTTGTCGGCAGGGCCAGCTGCTTGACGACCTCTGCTGATATGAGGTTCTTCTAGCTACCGCTATCCACTATGAAGTGTAGTGGGGTGCCTTTTACCCACATCTGTGAATGGAAGAGGCATTCTCCTTCTTTTGGCTCATCTGGTTCACCAGGATAGAGCTTGGTGGTAGCAACAGTGGCACTGGGTTCTGTGTCAATGATCTTTCTTCCCCTTTATGGTTCTGGCTCAAAGTCTAAACCCGCATCTGATTCAAAGGCTCACTTCGGCCACCAGCAACTTCTTTGAGTGGGAGTCAGTAGTTTTATGCCAACGGCTCTTATGGAAGTCGCACCACTTCCCGGTATCTTTCTTTGTCTTTCCGGTGTCCTTATTTTCTTGTGGCTTGGACTGGTTGTCCCGATACTGTCCATCTTTTCTCTGTCCTTTGTTCTGTGGGTTGGGGCCGCCCTTTCCTAGATTTTGTTGTGAGGGGTTCCTAGGCCCAAATTGCCACGTCTTTTGTTTGAGCTTTTGCTCGATTTTGACAACATATTAGTAGGTCGCGCCCAAGGATGCGATGTCCAAAAAATCCATTTCGGTCTGGATTTATCTATGCAAAGCATCATGATACTTCAGCACCAGATGTCGCTCTGAATCTTTGATACCCAGCTTGGTGCACAAGGTATGAAAGATATTTGTGAAATCTGGCACTACTTGGTCTCTTTCTTACCGCAGTGTGGTCCATTTGGTATACAAGTTGTCATAACTTCTGACAGGGTAGTATTGTTGCTTAATAGCATCCCTGAAGGATTCCCAGGTGGCCATGACTGTAAATAATGAGGGTTCCTATGTTTCCTTTTGCTCAGAGAAAGTTTCCCACCAATCTTTGACATGGGGAATGACTTTGAGGAGCGCAAAAGTAATCTTTTCTCTATTTGAAAAGTTATGGATAGAAAAATACCCTTCTAGTAGATTCAACCACTTGTCTACAGCATCTACATCTATCTGAGCTTCAAATATAGGAATATCGAAGTTTATTTGTACCTTGAAGGGGGTGGCACCTCCGCTCAAAGAAGATGCATCGCCTATTGGTAGTTGTTGAAGGATTTGTGCAAAACTATCCATCATCTCATTCCTTTGTTGCGTGAGGGATTCCTCAATCAAAAATTTGAAAGGATATCCTATCCCATCATATTTATTTTCTCCTTCCATGAGAGGTCGCTTGGGCGTGCGATAGATTTTGTCCTCAAGAGAAACAAGCTCGAGACCCAACTCTTTGTACTCCGACCTCATTGGGGACATGCATTAATACGACAAGGAGAAGACCGCTCTGATACCACTGATCTGGATTTTATGAGAAGAACGAAATGACTACAGATTATTAACAGGTTCTTAACACAAAATAATAGAGATACAGTAAAATAGTTTTTCTATTCAATAAGGAAATAAGCTGAAACTATAAAATGCAGCGGAAACAAGCTTGTTGGAATGGTGGCAACTTATCTTTGAGAAGAGATGTCACAGATGCGCTCATTCACAAGAAGATGATCACAATGAGGCTCTGAAATCCTTTTTTACAATAAACAGGAATTCCAAAAACCCTAGACATCCAAAAACCTAACCCTAGGAGATGAAGCACCAAAAGTCATGTGGGCCCTGTTTGGGTAAGTTAGTACATCAACTTCCTGGGGTCGTAACTTTTGCATACGATCTCCATTTTAGATGTATGATAGCCCGTTGGAAAGGTATCATCGAGGAGATTCATTTTTGGGGATCAATTATAATTTTAGCTAATATTGAGAAGCTTGATCCCGAAAAACCTTCATTTAGGCCCTCAAAATGGCCCTGGAAGTTAAAACTGCTAAAAATAGTAAATTGCCAAAATTGTCAGAAAACTATTTTGAGCCAGTTAGAAAAGGTGGGTGTCCACTGATATCCACCTGTATAACTTATACTTTATGTTGATATGGAAATGTTGGAGGTAGGTGGACCACTTCTGATGGCATTCGTTCTATAATTTCCCTTGTGTCTGTATGAATTGCAGAGGCTTGTGATGAGTGTGTATGATCGTCTCTTTCCCCAAAATGTAATGTTTCTATTGACAACATGATTGTACAATGGAATACATTTCCTTGTCATAGGTGAGGTATTTTCAGACAGTATCAAAGAGTTTATCACTATGGTATGCCACTGGATTCCCGTGCTAAGTGAGAACTGTGCACATAGCATAGTCAGATGCATCAGTCTCAATATCAAATGGTTGTTGCAGATTGGGCAAGGCGATTACTAGAGCTGAGCACAAGCAATGCTTCAGATCATTGAATTCTCATTGTTTCTCCTTCCCCGACACGAACTTGGCCCTACCACCTCCCTTGGTCACCTGGCTAAGGGCCCATGCAATATGGGAGAATCCCAACACGAACCATTGGTAGAAGTTGGCTAGTCCCAAAAAACTCTGAAGCTCGGTCCATGTGGTCAGGGCTGGCCAGTCACAAATGACTTGGATCTTAACTGGATCAACATGTACCCCATGCTCATAAATAATGTATCCCAAGTATTGGACCCTATTCATGCCAAAAGAGAATTATTCCAAGTTGGCATAAAGCTTGTGTTGTCACAGAGTGCTCAAAACCTACTAAATATGTCACATGTGCTCCTCCCACGTTATTTTGAAGATGAGGATGTCATCCAAATATACTACCACAAAGGACTTGGTGAAGGGTCTCAATACATCATCCATCAACCTCATGAAATTGGTTGGTGCATTTGTTAAGCCAAATGGCATGACTAGCCATTCATAGAGACCTTCTTTAGACTTGAAGGTTGTCTCCCATACATCAGTTGGCTCGATGGGAACCTGGTGCTAGCGAGACTTCAGTTCAATCTTGCTGAAGAAATTTTTCCCCTTGAGTTGGTCAAGAAGGTCATCAATCCTAGAAATGGGGTAGCGGTTCCTGACTGTGATTTTGTTTAAGGCTCTATAATCAATACAAAGTCTCCAAGTCCCGTCCTTCTTATGCACCAGTACAATCAGGCTTCCGCAAGGGGAGGAGTTGGGTCTGATGTGCCCCTTTTGAATAAGCTCTCAAATACAATGCCTAATTTCGTCATTCTCCTTCAGTGGGCACCAATAGACTAGTCCATTAGGTAGAGGTGCGTCAGGGGTCAGATCAATTGGATGCTTGACTTGGCAATGTGTCGGTACCCCTGTAGGTGATGAGAATATGTCTCAGTATTCTTCCATGATCATGTCCACTTGCTTTTGCTGCAAAGAGAGGCGTTGTGTAGAGGCCACAGATGTGGCGACGACCTTTTGCTTACGGTGATCACGAATCATAAGGAAAATGAACTTCTCAGTCTGTGAAATGACCTTACTGCATTTCTTAGCAGAGATTAAAGAAATAGCAGTAGGCGACACTACCTTTGGGATCCTATACAATTGTCTACCTAAAGTAATAATAACACTGTCGGGTCTACTTCCACAACGTATCTGTAAGTCATGCCCAATGAGGTGATGTCCAGGAACTCCATTTCTGTTTGAATGTATCTATGCAAACATTTGCAGTATTTGAGCACCAGATGATGCTTAGAGTCTTTGATATCCAATTTGGTGTGTAGGATATGGAAAATATTGGTGAAATCCGATACTATCTGGTCCCTTTCTTGACGTAGGGTGGTCCATCTGGTGTACTGGTCCTCGTAGCTTCCAACAGGGTAGTATTGTTCTTTAATGGCGTCCTGGAAGGAATCCCATGTAGGGGGCACCACAAACATTGTAGATTCCTCCACGTCTCTTTGCTCAAAGTATCCCACTAGTATTTAACATGGGGAATGGCCTTGAGGAGTGAAAAAGTGATCTTTTCCCTATCAGAAAAATTGTGGACTGGAAAATATCCTTCGAGCAGATTCAACTATTTATCTATAGCATCTGCATCTATTAGTTCTTCAAATAATGGAATATCAAAATTTACATGTGCCTTGAAGGAGGTTGCATGGCCGCTTGATGAAGATGCTTCTCCTGTGGGCAGTCGTCGAAGGATCTGCGCGAAGTTGTCCATCATTTCTTTCCTTTGTCGCACGAGGGCTTCCTCGAGCAACATTTTAATAGGATCTCCTGCTCCATCATCTTTCTTTTTGTCCCCCATGGGTTATTGTTGGGCTCAGCGCCACTGATCTTGTAATGGCTCGACTGGTTTGAGTCCCAACTTATTATACCCAGATCTTGTTGGGAACATGCACGAAGAAAAATAAATGAAGAGCGGGATGTTTTGATACCACTGATCCAAATTTAAGAGCACAACGAACTAATTAACGGATTGAATACAATAAACACAGAGATATGAAGAATAACACAAATATCCAATAAACAATATCTTTTATTAAATAATGAAATAGGCTGAAAGTGTAAAACTGCAGAACTAAAACACTTGCTTGAATGGTGGTAGTTATCTCTTAGAAGAGATGTGGCTGTTATGCACATCCATCTGAGAAGAATGGATTACAATGAGGCTCCAAAGGCCTTTTTGATATTACTCCCTAGACATCCAAAAATCTAACCCTAGAAGATGAAACGCTAAAATTCATGTGGGCCCTATGGGTAAGTTTGTGTAATTTGTGTACCTCAATTTCCAAGGGTCGTAACATTTGCATACGACCTTTGTTTTAGGCACGTGATATCCCGTTGGAAAGGTCTTTCAGAGAACTACACATTTTTCCATCGAACTCTAACTCCGTCTACAGTTTGACTGTGGCAAGCTAAAAAAACAATGTTTAGGGCCCCAAAATGGCCCTGGAAGTACAACAAGATGTGCTGACATGAAAACATACAAAATAAGCCAGTTGGATTAGGAGAGAGGCCACCCGTATCCACCTGGAGGATGTGTGGGGCTTAACATAGCCCCAGAAGTGTAGAACCCACAATTACAAAGCAACACAGAAGAACCTGTTGAACAAAAAATGAACACGAGGAGCCAGTTGGAATAGGTGGGTGGCCACCTATATCCACCTGGATCATCAAGACACTCTTATTAGGAATGATTTGAACATATTGAATATCTATTTTGTAAATTGTTATGGGAAGGTATTATTGATGGATCTGAAGCAATGAGTCTGAGGCAACGAATTTCAATGAAGAGAGAAGTTGTAGGAGCCCAAGGGACGAAGTTGAGATTAATGTTCTAGGTTTTTCTTGAGGACATCCGCGAGTTGCAGTGAAGGAAGAGTACAAACATCTGTGAGTTACAGTGAAGGAAGAGCACGGACATCCGCAGGGTTCAGTGAAGGAAAATGCAGACTCTCATAGAAACAAAGAAATTCATGAGTTACAGATGCATTAGGGTGCAGACATCCACGAGCCATAGTGGGACAAAGCACGAACATCAACGAGTTTATAGAGCACATGGCGTAGATATGTTGAGGAAACTGAAGTTTAGAAGATCAAATCCATCAAGTCAACTACAGTTTGAGATGTATGGTTTATTGTGTATGTTAAGGTCTATATTCCACAGTGGTCTAGCACAAAAATGTTTTAGTAGTTCATGAGTATTTGTTTTGGAAGACATTCTTGTGGATCTTGTATGAGGGTTTGAGGCATAAAGGTTGACTGGTAGCAGTTGATGGAGTACAATAGCAGTGACAAGTTATGGTAGTGAAAGTGACAGATCAGTAACAGGTTGATTGATTTAGTGGTAGTGACAGGTTGTCTACATTTATATTTCTGGGTGGTTGGACAAGGTAAGGAAAGGGGGTTGTAGCCTCCTTTCAGTTGGTGCTGGAGAATTGGGGAGTTGGAGCTTCCTTCAGGTTGGAGCTTGAAAACTAGGAGGTTGGAGCCTCCTTTCAGTTTTATCTAGAAAATAAGGAAGTTGGTGCTTTCTATGAATGTATGTCTTCTGACATATAGGAGAATCATTTTGTGGTTTTCACCTGCATTGAGCTTCCATATAAAATTTTGATGTACTGTGTACTTATGTAGTTGCTCATTATTCATTGTTTATTTATATTGTTCATGATGTTTTGAATGTTATTGATGAACTGTTAATAAAATTAAACAATACATATTGTGATTAAAAATAATAAAAATACTCATACTAATTCACCCCACACTCTCAGTATTCCAACAAACCTTCCTAAAGTCATCCATGGAAATACACTTGTATCAATGCCATACAAGACAAGTACATAAGACATACAAAAGATAAGACATCCCTGATTGCCACCCTCATGTCGTGTCACTTTTGACTAATGACACCCCATCTAAGTACATATTTCTCTTTAATTGAATAAATATATCTTTATCTTCAAACAAATTTTTAAAACTTTTTCAAAGATTTTGAGATATCAAACTCAATTATCGAATAAAAATAACAGAATTGTAAATTTTTTACACGTGGTGACAAAAAGGCATGGGTATATTTCCACATCTAATTGTATCTTCCTTTTCGCATAAATGGAATATCTGTAGATGCACGTAAATAATTAAGTATTTAAATTCCTTTTCATAGTGCATGTGTTTTCAAGCATATCTACTTTGTAGATTCTAAAGTATTATTTTAATTTAATATATACAAATATCAAGGATTCTTGACAACCATAAAAAGTTCCATGACAGTTGTGAGATGTGAAATATGTCAAGTGTTTTTAAGGAGGTAGAATGTTTATTTTCAACCCTTTATTATTTACAACTAAGTATTATTTATTTAATTATTAATTTTTTTTTTTCAAATTTTGCAGAAAACTTTTTAACGTGTATTATGGAGTTTAATTTCAAAGAGATCAATATAGTCAAATTCATGACTTTCTCAACTTTAATAAAAAGATCTTACATTTGACTCGTAACCACTTGAACTAATTTTAGAAATTATTTTTATTTTTTTATTACATGCAAATTTTAAAAGAGATAAAAAAATATTTTGATTAAAATTTTAAAATTTTATTTCATTAAAATTAATAAGTGAATTATTATTTCTATGAGAATATATGTAGATGTTGATTTGAATGAGGACTTACTATTATAGATATTATCAATGGTTTTAGGTTTTGGATCATGAAAACATGTTTTTTTAATATAGGATTTGTTAATTGATAAAGCATTTCAATGATTCTTGTAACAAACTTTATTTTTTTGGATTAAAATTTTTAAAAATACTAAATCATGGTGATCATCATACATTTTTTTTTAAACAACTCCAAAAAAACAAGTAGAGCAATAGAGGCCTATAACACACTAGGTTGTCCAATCCTCCTTTTGATTGTGATGTGGATATGGAATAAGTATCTCAACGTTTTTTTTATGTAATCATGATTAAAAACCTTTCCATTGGAATGAAGAGAAATGGTGAATTAAACACTTCAACTTCAAAAAAGGAAATAATATTTCCATCCAATTTAAGGAAAGCAAGATGCCTCGAGTAATAAAAACTTTCATCGATTATAGACCTAAAGCGATATATTTGTAATTGTTGTAAATTGTTTTGATAGATATGAAGACTATGTGAACGTTAAGAGACAACACATTATATTTTTAATGACTTAACTATAAAAGATACATCTTAAACCTAAATCTATCAAGTACAGAGAGAGATCAAATTTCTTAAGATGTAAAGTTTTTTATCAATTAATTTTTTGTCATGTATTAATTCCTTCATATTAAATAATTTTAAAAAATACACTTTAAGAAATTTGATCTCTATTTTAGGTTTAAGATGGATTTACATTAGTTTAACTTTCTAGATATTGTCAAGTACATTTTTTTCCAAGGAAAAAACGTCTATTTTTTTATTAATATAAACAAAAATATATAGTCAAATTTCCATGACATTCATGAGTGCATTTAAGCCTCTCTCTTGGCATTCTCGTGTCCTAGTCTCCTTTAGTGAAAAATTGAAAACTATATCTAGAGAGTTGCATCTGAATCTTTTTTTCATAAATATTTTCATGCACATATGTACGTACACAATTATTTATTTTTTATTTAATTTCTTTTTTGTTGCTATAAAATATAACATAACGTTATGTGACGTACCCAACTCCCTTATAGACACATCACTAAACCCAAATTCGAAATAACTCATCTCTGATACCATTTTAATATGAATGCATGCATGCAACATAATAAAATGTTCATGAAACCATTGATGATTTAAAATTTGTGAATGCAAATTGCTTAACCACACACAACAACATTTAAACATCTAAGACAGAATAAACATGACATTCAATCATAGCATCAAAAATGTAAATAAACAATGATCAAAACACATACATTATAAATGTTTACATCATTTGCTACAGATGTCAAGCGTTCCACCTAGCCATGGACTTTGATGCTCTAATTCTGTCAACAATAGGTGACCCCTCGAGCTGGGTTATGAGTCAACAAGGACGTCAGGATCCAATGGATGGCCAATATCCACTCTAATAGCCCAATACCAAGTAAATTAATAGTGACGTGACTCCTATAGCAATTCCAACTTCCCAACTCTCTTTCCCATCAGTCTGCACAACCCAAGGGATGATATCTCATTCTCCACACCACAGTCCCTCAAATAATCTCCATCCCCTCCAAGGCTCTAGGATATATTGGCCAGGAATCTCTTAATTGAGAGCTATAGGAAAACTAGTTGCAACAAGAGAGCTCACAACAACCATTACACAAGCTCTTGGGTTATTTCTTAGCAGAAATTTTGTTACAATCACGAAAACCTCATTCCTAGCATAATTTCCATATTTAACACGTTGTCCTCAATACTCACTATGTCTTTCTACTATTTCCTAACACTCAACTCTGGTTTTTTCTTACTTCTTGTTGTTCAAAAAATATGCTCTCTCTCTACTTGAATTTCATTTTCCTTCTTTCCCATGCTTTTTTTACTCTCTCACTCTCCAAAATGCTTTTACTTAGCATGTTTCTCACTCAACCTCTTACATGCATTCAATGATACAATTATCATCATGAGTGTACTTATCCCATGTTGTCATATCTAGGTGAGTGGACTCTCTCACCCAACCCCTACATGCATTCTTGGCTTTAATAAGTCAAATGGGGTAAATATTTAATAACAAAAAGTTTTATGAATGTGGTGTAGGACTCTAGGCATATGGATTTCCCTCAAACGCCCATTTCATCCCCCTCTCTTATGGAATCATATCCCCCCATGACTATGTCTGTCTCTGTTTGTGACCAGTGGTGTATTTCATTTTATTATTTTTCAATGTACAATGTTTACATATTATATCGCTTGATCCTCGGTCATTCATGACATATACAAACATACATTGCTAATATGAGAATCAAAACTTGGGTGTTACAAGTTACGTGACAACATCTCCCTATATTGGGGTACCTCACTACTCTTGATGCAATAAGCTTTATCATTTTCCATAATTAAAATATTGACTACTATCCTAACATGAGATTCAAAAGATTATGATAGGTTACAAGTTTCCTACTAGACTTTGACTTGCGAGTTATTGACACTAGCCTAAAAATTACAGTGGTAACCAACTAAATTTAAACCCAAATTTTATTCAAATAATTCCAATCAATTATCGATTCATCTAAATCTAAAAAAATTGTAAACTCATAATAAATTATTTCCTTAAACATTCTTATTTAATTAATGTGTTGAATATAATTCTAAAAAATCAGATTTGATTTATTTTTTTAATAGAACTTAGACCTTCTACTCACATGGTCATATCCCAGTCCTATGATTAATTATATCAACCAATGGAAAAAGAATATCCGTTTGATATTATTTTGTATTAAATTGTAACATCAATCAATACCATCAACGGCATAATTGTTTATAAGTCAACAACGTGCTGCCCTAACTTCAGCCATATAAAGAATCAAACTTACACATGTTGAGAGGAAACAAGTCTAGATGTTGATATTTTTTATTTTTAAATTAGGAGTTGTGATTGAATATTTTATATGATTTAAATGTTAATTATAATAGTTGTAATGGGATTCACTTAGAATAAAATCATAAATATCATGATGAGTTCTTCTTTAAAAAATTATATTCGATATTCGAATTGTATAAATTAACTTAATTAACAATAAACATATATATTTATAACAAAACTATACTTTTACCATCCTCTTAACCCATCCAAATTTTATTATTATTAAAATCAATATAACTTCAAATAATTAATAATAAATTAAAACCTCCTTCATTGTGTTCGAATTAAACTGCTATGTATTTGAAAAAAGTGTAGGGGTGGTTAAAGCCAAATGTCCAAAATGCAGATTGCTTGATTAAAAAAAATACTAAGTTTGTCTTCCTTAGGCCATCCATACAAAGATTGGTAGGTTTAATACTCTACAAAAATTGATTATGAGGTTTACTCTAACCATTTTTAATAGTTTTTCTTTCTCAAAGTAAGTTTCAAGGTTGAAGGCACCTATGTGATATTTCAATTTTAGAGTTGGAGAGTGAGATTAGTAATATTTATCTAGGGATGATTTTAAGGATGGAAATTTATTTTAAAATGTAAAAACTTTGGCGAATCTTACTAATCCTTCATATGCCAACTATAAATGTTTGGCGATATTTTTGTAAAAATATTCAAATTTCTATAAATTTTATATGGTTTTTATAATTTTTTGGCGATTTTTAAGGTAAAATAATTTTATCCTATAGAATTTGGGTGAATCATTTTTAAAATAGTGAATCTTGTTTTTGGAAAAACCATGGAAAATTAGCCCATGAACAAAATTTAACCCCTAAAGTCATCCTTGTATTTATCCTCCAAAATCATTGATCACAAATAGAGGGGACATCAAAAGAACTTGAATCCTTGACAGAAGGAGCTACAATGATTTCTATAGGAAGACCAAGGTCAACTATTATCCTACCAACCAATAACTTTAAAGACCATACTTACACATTGAGCTATATGTGTTTCCTTCTATGAACCATTGTGAAGGAATCAACCTCCTTTCTCCATTCACAAAGCTCTAGAATGTGCTTAGTTGTATCAACTGCACAATTGTCCCTAGTATTGTTTTTATTTTGGACATTTTGGACAAATTTGTCCTTCCATTTGTTCTAGTGTGTTGTACCCAATTCATCATACCACATTGTGCTTCTGTAGTCCCTTTCTCACGTCTTTTCAACCCTCGCTTCAATTCTTCAAGTTCACACATCAGACAACAACCTCATCTATAATGGCAATGTGTCATTGTGATTGTTGTGTTTACCTAAGACTATAATGCTAGAGAAACCACCCAATACTGCAACTCACAACAAATTATTTGGTCAACAAGGACAAGACAAGCCACATGCCATGAGTGATGCACATGAACCCAAAGACTAGGCACCAAAAAGCAAAGACCCTAAATAACCAATCCATCACACTAGACACCATAGAGAAGACACCACACTTTCAAGGACCAAACACTAGAAATACCAAGGAGTAGAGATATATCGTAATCACAAAATTCCACTTGCCATCATTCGAACTTGAAAACACCACAATCACCTAGGACAAGAGAATCAAAACCAACCATTGTTGAGACTAATAGAGCTTCCAAGCCCAACTAGATGGAGTGCCTCCTCAATGCATGGTAGTTGAAAATGAAGCCAACCTCTACTTATAAAACCAACATAGGCTTGCAATTCCCAAAATTTAAACTACCAAAACCCACATGTATTCCTGAACTCTATCATCATATTCTTCATTAAAGTGTGCACTACAAGGACACTCATTTTGAATATCTTTAATAAGAGTCTAATTCTATTATAATTTAGTTGTCTAAGTAAAATATGGATATGAATTTAATAAGTTAATCATAGTTTAATTTTCAAATCTATTTCAAAATTAGATGATGAGGAGGAGGAGGAGGAGGAGGACGACGACGACAATGATTATGATGATGATTAATGTCCACTAAGACCAAATGATCTATCGGACCTTAAGAAGGTAAAATATTACTTCAATTTCTTCAAAATTGTATTTCTATGCTAAAAAAAGCATTGAGAGAAACGTTCCAAGATCACCATAGTTTTGATGACTTAGGAGGTTAGGAAGGTCAGTAATGTGGAAGATATTTTTAAATTGGGATCCAAGAGGAAGTGTTTTTCATCTTCTACCCACTTAGTGTCACAAAGATGACAGATTCTCTCATCCCATGGTGTTTTGGGAGTTGTCGAACACCCAAATTTCACTATGTAGCTCATGAGAGTTTGTTCTTATTTAAGCAATGCTGATTTTCTTCTTTGCACTTTTCAAAACTGAGAGGTAATTTTGATATTCTAAATTAGGGTTGATCAACTCCTTGTAGTATCTTAATTTCCTTTATCCAGTAATTCTTTAGCACACCACATATTCTCCTTAAATTTAGAAGTGATAATATTTGTAATATTATTGATATTCTACACAATGACTTCTTCTCGTGTTCCCTAATGATTTAGCCAAGATTTGACATCTTTATGCCATCCTCACTTGAGCCACTAGTGGTTTTGGCTAGAGTTTGAAGAAATTTTGGGGAGCCTCTTGTCATCCATGTTGTTTGTCTTGTTCTTGTACGTTAGGTATCTAATCATAGCAATGCTCTCAATGGGTGAAAGGATTTCTTCTATGAGGAGGATAAGATAGGGTGTATTGTCTTTAATTTTGAGATTATGAGTTATGAAATTCTTTTGGATTTGTTCTATCTTTCTCTAGGATTATCTAGATATACTACTACCCCAAACTTCAGACCCATATAAGATAATTGGAGTGACAAGAGTGCGAAAGAGGATTTGTTTTTATCCCAAATCCAAAGGTCTACTTATTTACAATTGTTTTCAAGCCCATAATAAGCTTTCAAACCTCAATTTATCCTTTTTTTCAATGTTATAGTTCCAATTGAGCTTGTGGTGGATATCTATTCCAAGATACTTGTATGAAGGCACTTTCTCCAAACTATTATTGTCATAAACGAAAGTATCATAGGTGATCATTTTGGATTTAATTATCATAACCTTTGTTTTGTCAGTGTTCACAATCATTCCCATGCTATAGCAGAAGTCCTTGAGGGTTATTAGTTTCTTACCTAGGTCATAGGGACTCTTCACCATAATAACAATATCATCTACATAAAGGAGGATGATGACTATACTAGTGAGAGTCGGGCCAACACAACCCGCATCCTCCAAACAATATTCTAACTTATAAATATAGATGTTGAAAAGGGTAGGGGATAGGGGATAACCTTGCTTGACTCCTATATTAAAGTTAATTTCTTCCAACTAGCCCTCAGTGTTCCTAAACTTGGCAATAACTTTCTCATATAGCCTTAATGCAATTGTTCTTAACTTGAAAGGGACTTTAAGCTCTTCTAACCTATTCCATAGGCTAGTCCTGGGCATAATGCCAAAATCTTTTCTAAAATCAATGAAACAACCAAGTAGATTAGTTTTATGATTACGACACTCCTCTGCAACGATCCTTAATGTAACAAGGTAGTCCACAGTGAAATGGTATCCTCTAAACCCAACTTGGCCTCTAGCTCTTTTTCCATGGCTTTTTAACCATGTGATGATCTTCTTTTCCAAAATACTTCCATACAACATAGCTAAAATGGGGCCAATCATAATGGTCCTATAATTAAATGGATTGTTTTTATCCCCGCTTTTAAAAATAGGTACAATGAGGCTTTTGGTTCAAGGTTTTGGGAAGCCTTGTTGGGTAGCTAAATTAAAGATCTTATGTATGTGAGGGATGAGGATAGGTCCTCCAATTTTAATATTCCAGCTTGGTAACCTTCGATGTCCTTATCTTTTCCTTTTGAGATCTGCTTAACCCCAAACTCAATGTCTTATATAGAAAACACTTCATCCTTTGTAGAGTTGTTTGGCATGTTGTCCATGATATTAGGGGATTCATACAATTTTTTAAGGTAGAAATTTCAATCCTTCAAGGGAATATTATTATTTTCTTTAGTTTTACAAATTAGATTTTGCCTCCAAAATTTCTTAGGATCTATCTTAAATAAGCGCAAAAGCTTCTATTGCTTTCTATATATAATGTTTAATTAAATCTTTGTATCTATTTATCTTATCAAATTTTAAAGATGTATTAAAAACATCCCTAATAACTTTTCTATCAATTTTACATCCATTATCGTATCAAGAGTTTTATTTTTCTTTTTATGTAGCACCTCAATAAAAAAATTGTTAATTAAAATAAAAAAGTTGATTATATATATATATATATATATATATATATATATATATATATATATATATATATATATATATATATATATATATATATATATATATATTCAAATTTAAATATAAATATTTTATATAATCAATCAAATAAAACTAAGAGTATATTACCACAAAAGCTACTTGGTTGTATGTTCCGTTTCACATAAATCTAATATATTTCCATACATATAAGTAATTAATTATTTAATTTTTTTAATAACATTAAATATTATTTTATTTTTTAAATAATAAATCAAAGTAATCAAATATGTTTTATAAATTTCGTTGGCCGAAGGTGGCCAAATAATCAAGGGATTCATACTTTTATTACTTTATAGAACTTTCAAGTTAATCATTCACATTATTAATATTTGTTTATTAAATTATATATAGAGAATTACTTGATTTTTTTTTATAAGTATTGGTAATTATATTAAATTTTAAATTATTAATATTTGTTTATTAAATTATATATAGAGAATTAGTTGATATTTTTTTATAGGTATTGGTAACTATATTAAATTTTAAAAGACATTATGATTATTATAAGGTAGTCTCTTTTGCAAAATTATGCCAATTTTATAAAGTAGGCTTATTGCATAGTGACAAGTCTTTGTAAAAAAAACATTTTTTTTTGTCTTTTCAAAATACTTAAGTTTAATGAACCATCTTAAAATCCTTATTAGTACTTGACAATACATATGTTAATGAAAATTACGACTCTAAAAAAAATTAAGAGAAACTTACTAGACTTGCATCAGTGGATATGAGTCTCTCTAGATTATGAGGAACTATCTTGGGAAGCATTATCTTCCTCCTCTTCTTCATCTCTAAGTATTAGTGTTGGATAGACCACCTAAGGGGGGAGGTGCAAGTATGGATTCCATTTTCTCTTGGAATATCTATGCTATTGACACTCTGATAGTGAGATCATTCAATAAATGTGCTTGATAACTAAGGATTCACAAAACTCTTCTTTATTTTTTGAAGGGTTTTAGTATGCATGGATGAAGGCTACTCCACTACTGAAGTCCATTATTCTTTTGTTATCCTTCTAATATTTTTTTGTTCTCTCACTATATCCAATCGAGCCTTCAAAAAGTCCGCTTCATCCTCCACATTATTGAACCCCTTGTGTAATTCAACATAGTTAATAAGGAGCAAAGGGCATTTAGAGAAGTGCCTCATGGTGATGTCGAGAATGAGGAACATATGTAGTAGCCATAAGACCTAGTAGGTAGAAGATCCTTATATGTCTCCCTCGCTTGGTTCCAAATTGATACCAAGAGTGCAATCAAAACAACTTATAACATAGAGTATGCAAGTGAGAAACATGTCAATGACCTTGGGCTTCAGGCTAGTTTGGGGTGATGAATTACCTCTTGTCATAGTGTGTTGGGGATGATCCTCCTTATTTTGTTTCCTAATTTCCCTTGAATGAACTTTGAACAGATTTAGATTGCCTTACACCACATTGAATTTCGAATCCCCACGTGGAGAGCATGTAAGGGGGTCAATCCTTACAAACTAATTTTTTTCGTAAGTAGGAGTTCTCTACTTCTTTATCCATCATCACAAGATTTCCTTGAAGTTCATCTATTCTTTGTTTTCCATTTTGTCAACTTCATAGTAGTAATGAATTTGAATATGAATGAGTAGTATAGAGGTATACACATTTACCATGAACCCAACTCAGTTTAAGATGCATGAAATAGAGGGAGAGTAGGAATGTGAGACTTTTGAGAGAGACTGGAGAATTATTTTTAAGTTATGGTTAATTTTTTTGCTTTGCTTTTAGAGTGCCAATGAAACTCATTTGAATGTGGCTATATTTTTTTCTTCATTGTTTGTTGCATGGGAGAGTCTCAAGGTAGCTATCTTTTCTAATTTCCTATGGGATCAAAGATAACCTTTCTCATTCCTTGACAATGTTTTATGTGTATTCCTATTATTAGGATGGACTTACTTTACATGATCATTTAATTTATCAACCCAGAGTATAATTGATATTGTGAGGCTCTTGGTGTAGTATATATAGAAGAAGAACCATTCCCAAACTATTGCATGATGTAAGCTATCTTTCATGCAACATAAATAAATAAATAAAAATTTCAAGTCTAAATCATAAACCTATGATAATAAAAAGAAGAATCGAAAATGTTTTTAGTCCCAAGCCAGTGGTGGCACCTCAAATTTTAGAGTTACTGGGAACCACATCCATAACTTAAAATTTAGCTCTGCATACTAAGCATGGGCTAAGAACGGAGTGATTCTGCATCAAATCAATTCCATAGCACACGTACAACCTACAAGAAATTAAATAAACCACACAGAAAATGAAATATTATCAATCGCAGCTAGGTTGATGGAACTTTGTGTGTTAAGGTTACTACAAACCATGCCCATAAATTTACATCCAACTCTATATCCCAGTATTTGTTTGAGAATAAAATAATTCTACAATCAAATATCCTATTTCTGTAATAAAAACATTATATAGGAAAAATAACCAGACAAGAAATTAGCATAAAAGAAATGGACTTAAACAAATTTAGAACTACAATACTCACTCACATGTATATAAAGAGGGAACATATATTTTCCTTTCCTTGGAGTGTACCCCCCTCCAAAGGCTTAGCCTATGTTCCTATCTACAACATTAAATCGTGCACACTATGAAGCGACCATGCACAGGAAAATGAGCTCAAATATGTTTTAAAAAATAGAACAAGAATTCTTTCCCCAAACTAATAACAAGAGATTGATGCACAAGGATGAGGATGCCTCCTCTTTATATAGAAAAATAGAGCATCTATCCATTCAAAGAGAGAGAGGATAGAGTTCCTTGATTCCTAGGTTTTGTTTTAATTTCACCAATAATTGGAGCGTTGTGATCAATATGATTGTGGCCTATTTAAAAAATATATAACAAAATAATGCACTTCTTGTTGTTCCAATTCATTGGTGCACATGGATGTATGATCTTTCATCGTAGGAGAGGGTCAATTTATGTTGGATTTTATTGCTCATTTTAACACATGATTATAAGTTGTTGTGCAATGGAATCTTGCAATAAATGCATAGTTATCTCTGGTTGAAATAGGTAGTCTATTGTTAATTCAAGATACCCTATTTTGATCATGTAAAGAACACTCTTCTCACATAGGATCGGGGATGATGAAGTAGCTATGACACAAATTCCACTAATTTTATTGGCAGTGAATTGGAGTATTGCCATAAATGTTTGGAATCTATCTCATCTTACTTGATATATTTAAATGCTATATTTTCTTGTTATAACCACTAATGTCCCTTAATTGTTAAAATAGAGCACTAATTAACCATTTGCATTTATCCACGAATGATGTTCCAACTATCATACATGTGGAAAGGATGAATTTAGTTGTTGTAGCAATCGATCCTTATGAGTTGTAGTTGCCCAAATGAATTTAGAATTTTATGTATGTGGAAAAATGGATTTATGCATGGGGGAACATAGAAATCTGCCTTTCAACTCTTATAACCATAATTCCTCCCTCTAATATCTTCCCTCATGGATGCAGCATTGAATTCATGGAATATTTTTATTTATTCCTTGACTATTTGCTTGACTAGTGGGGGTTGTGAACAATTATGCGAAGTCTTCAATTAAAATATTTTAATTTGTTGCCAATATCTCGCCATACTTATGTATGTTGATGCATTTTGACACATATGCTGATATTGGATTCCATCTAGCTCACATACTTGGAATTGGAACTTGGTGACTAGAATATTCAGTAATATGTATTCTATGGTGGCATCACCAATTCTGTAGCAATTGCTTGAACCCATGAGAATCCTGCAACTATAGAAACTAGCAATAATGACTTAAATATGTGGTAAAGGATGTACAACAACCATGATTCAAGGATCCGTAGCAAAGGAAAATATGGTGAATAACATATTGTGGATCCATAGCATGTGAACCTTTAAACAAATACCTTGTAACAACTTATTCAGACATGAGCCATAAATTCAAAAGTAAATACAAAATACACTACTTCCCCTAATGTTAATCACAAATCCAATGAAATACTAATAAATGTAATGGAAAACAGCTTGAGCCTAGATACCACATATGAGCATTAAAATGGGATAATATAGGATTATGAGTAAACAACAAGTATTTAATTAGGAAAAGAGGGTCTCAAAAGATCCCACATATGAGCATTAAAATGGGATAATATAGGATTATGAGTATATGAAAAGTATTTAATTAGGAAAAGAGGGTCTCAAAATATGGTAATTGTGCAGCTCATCATCTCTCCCAAATTGAATATGTTGCATGCCCTCATGCAACCTTGCACTTATGTAACAACCAAGCTATAAGGACACACATTGAATGAAGCTTCTCTTTTTCCCATTCATACCAATCAAATTTTCTAACTATAATGGCTCCTCCTCCAAGCATAAATCAAGTCATGAAGTCTCCTTCAAATATTCTCAAGGAAATAGCGTGAGTGAACAAAAAACTACAATGTTTCCCTTTTTATCCATTAGGTATGCTTATTGGTCTTCTGACACCCAATTCTTGCTTGACCAATCAATAATTTATGCTGTGTGTCTAGGCTGAGTAACAAGTATTTATGATGGTATAAGCTAACATGGACCACCTTACAAGAGCATATCTATAAAAACTTTATGGATCTGCAACAACTGATAAATGGCCTATACATCATGCCAAAAAGGAGGTTTGAAAGGTGGGTGTTGTAATCGCTATTTTTGTGGCTTCCAATGAAGAGGATAACAACATAATTAATATTTGAATACTCCATTGACATTATATACAATGCACAAAAAATCATATGAACTATGGATTTCACAACCCATAAAGTGCATTTGAACTTATTTTCAATCCATGTATCATATGTAATATAGCCTCTAATGAGCCTTGGCTTGATTTTTGTTTAATGGGTCTTGTGGGGTAGCATGTTCCTTTTCTTTAGTAGTTTCATCAAATTTTTCATGTCATCTACTTATTTTTCTGTTGTTGGTTCTTGTGGAATAACAACATTGTCCTCTTCTAATCCTTTTGTTGGTTTTTGTGTGGTAGCAGCAAGGCCTTTTATTGTTGGTTCTTGTGTGGCAGCACCAAGGCCTTTTATTGTTGGTTCTTGTGGAAATAGTGTATTGTTCTGCTCCTGTTGTTAGTTCTTGTGTGGCAGAAACAAGGCCTTCTATTTTTTGTTCTTGTAAAGCAACAATAGGATTTATTGAAGAAACATCATTTCTTGATGTAGCAACACTAGTGTTTCTCCTTGAGCAACTTCGAGTCCTTTACAATGTTTGGATATTTAGGAGGGTAGGAATGGATTTAATTGTGGAAGTAGAGTAAGATGAAGTCATGGTTCAAATGGAGTAGTAAAGTTTAAAGGTAGGAATTGTATGAGCATGATAAGTGAGGGTGTGGTAATGAAATGTAAAGTTGATGGTGTCGACCACCC
>ML799679.1:403851-425459 GCA_009831015.1 Picea engelmannii
AGGAAGGCAACAATGAGAACAATTAATCAACATGACTTGACGACAAACACCACTTACACAATTCAAGAAACAGACAACCATGAATAAAACTCCCACATCGGGAAGCATAAGACTCTGGCCAAGTTATCAATCTCATTATCAATCAAGCACGCAATGATCCCCTCATTAGGAATCATGTCGTCACAAGGCGGTAGGTGTGACAATAACCATGGTGCAATATAACATAACTAGTCCTTACCCAAGAAAAATCCCACGTGCTAAGAAACTGAAATATCTTCCAATAAATGCACAAGACTATACCCAAGCACCTAATCAACAATTCAACAAGACACAAGGTGACATCATTAAAATTAAATTGCGCAACTAACCGAAGGATTTCTTGTTTTCCTACAAGGAAATCATAAGTGGTGTAACATCTATGACCAACCACCATTTACAAATTCAACTTAAGGCATAGGGCACCTAGTAACCAATTAACTATTAAACTATTAATCCATTTAGCACAAAAAATATTAAACCCTCGCCATTAATATTGCGCAAGCCATTAAACTATTATACAAATAAACCATAAACCATTAGTTGTTAAACCATTATGACTAAGTGCAAATGAGTGAATCTATTACCAATTAATTTATTAAGTAATTAATATTGCAGCAATTAATCCATTACCATTTCCATTAACCAATTAATCTATTAGAATGGATGATTGTCATACAATTTTCCACAATTAAACTCTTATGTGGCAATTGGAACTGAACTGAATAGTCATATGAAAACTATTTAACTAACAATGGCTACTCAAGATTAAACAATTGTATAATGAAGATCCAGGCAGCAAAGGAGAGGCTTCCATGTCTTCCAAGTGCCAAGTGGGCTTGCGCCTGTCCAGATCCCGATGCAGAAGTTATGAAATCCGGGGAGGTGTTTGAAACATTGTCTCCCCCATGAATGGAAAATCATAACAGTCTAACCGTGAAGGTAGTCTGTCAGCCCAGACAGTCTGAGGTTATGTGTGACAGCAAAGCTACATGAGCAGTCTGACTAAAGAGACAAAAAGGGGCCAACAAATCTTAGATCATGTTTCACTGAGAAGACGCAATGCCATAGAAGATAGAGCACGCCTCTATTATTGTTTACGAAATTTTTGAGTATATGTATAGAGTTTTGTTATTTGGTAATGGTCTTTGGTCGAGCAAAGCTCCCATCTGTAATGTTTGTTCTGCCAGAGTTGTTCTCTGGTTATGTAATCGATTTGAGACTTTCATGTTAATAGAAGTCAGTTTCCTATTTATTTTCATTTCTCTGTAAAGTTGTGTTGAAACACTCGGGTATGGATGATCCAGCCGAGGATTGTTATGTTGTTATAATGTAGGTTTTATTATAGAAATATCGTGATCATTTTCATTCAATTCCTTGTGTTATGTTTTCCCTCTTACATTGGATGGATCAGGCATGGAAGATCCAGTCGAGCTGTCGCAGTCATAGGATAATGGAGGTTTGATTATTTTGTAGTTGTGACTATGCTTCTTGCATCATATTTCAGTGTCTGAAACTTCAACCCAAGATTTCCCTTGAGTTTGAGTTTTTCTTCTCCGAGCTGTTGGAAGGCCTGATGCCTAGAGCAGTCTCGTTCACTCCTCTCACTAAATCTTCCCTCTTCTCACCATTAAACTCAATTCATTGACTGAAGTTAATATGGCCCTCACATCCCTATGCATTCTTTTCTAGTTTTGTGTTGAACATCATTTAGATTCTGAGTTTTGTCCATTTACCTCCATCCATATAAACCAACATCTACCATATAACTCTGATGGGTATCGGGCTTGCCTTTTCTGAAATATGAAGGCAAATTTCGGTGCTAACACATTCATTCAAGGTTAATAAAATCCATACACTCTCAATACTCCTACCAACTGTCCGAAATGGGGATTCTCAAAGGCCAACAAATATTAATGAAATTAAAAAGGCGAATTGGAAAATAAACTCGACAAAAACACTAAGAGATTCAACATTCAAACACAGGGATTTATCATTCAAAAACGCGGAAATTCAAGCCAAAAAATTGTTGGGTGGGTATTGTGCAAATCACTATGTAAAATTGGGTGAAATCATTGTGTACATGATGGGTAAATCGCCAAGAAAATCATGGTGTAATGTTGTGTAGTATGCCAAGAAAAACGTGGAGGAAACATTGTGCAGTATGCCAATAAAATCATGGTGTAATGCTATGTAGAATGCCAGGAAAATCATGGAGTAAAAGTTGTGCAATGTGCCAATAAAATCGTGGTGTAATGTTGTGTAGAATGCTAGGAAAATCATGGAGTAAAAGTTGTGCATTATGCCAATAAAGTCGTGGTGTAATGTTGTGTAGAATGCCAGGAAAATCGTGGAGTAAAAGTTGTGAATTATGCCAATAAAAATGTGGTGTGAAAGCTAGTTAATATGTCAAGAAAAATGTGGTGTGATTGTTGGGTAATATGTCAAGAAAAATGTGGTGTGAATGTTGGGTAATGTGCCAAGAAAAACATGGTGTGAATGCTAGGTAAGATGCCAAGAAAAACATTTTTCCCCTTTTTTCCAGGAGCCAAGGAATTGGAGATTAATCCTTCAAATATTAATCATTCAATGCAACGATAATAATTCACAAGGAAAACACAAAGATTAATCATTCAACAATGAATCAATAAAAAATGCAGAGATACTCATTCACAAAGAAAGCGCAAAGATTAATCATTCAGCAATGAATCAATCACAATGCAGAGATACTCATTCACAAAAACAAAAATATTAATCATTCAGCAATGAATCAATAAAAAATGCAGAGATACTCATTCAAAAATAAGGTGCAAAGATTAATCATTCAGAAATGAATCAATAAAAAATGCAAAGATACTCATCCACAGAAACGCAGGCATTATAGATTAATCATAAGAGAAAAATGCATAGATAAGTAAGGGATAGATAGTTGGGCAAAAATTTATCCTTCAATTATTATCCATGCAGAGGAAAGAAGGGCATTTGAATCTAAATATTTAACACCGTAGTGAAAGACAGTCAATTCAGCTCCTAGCCGACTACTCATGCACGAACTAATAACTTAAAGGGTACGGGATAGAAGAAAAAAACACATTTTTTCTTTGTATTAATCAATAAAAACAACGCAAAGAATTAATTGCAATCAAAGTTTAGGCTCGCCATGGGAAATCAATTCAAAATACAACGAGCATAAGGTTGGGATGAATTTAAGTTCTCTGATCATAAAATGTTTGGCTCATCAAAACAATTTGTTGAAAATAAAAATGAAATCTTTGGATAGTGTTACGCTAAATAAAACATAAACTTTAACACTATAGAAGTACATTAATGAAGGTGTAGGAAAAATATTTAAAATACCATTCAATACAAATATACACATGCATACCGTATCCAAATGTGAAAGCTCTGAAGTCATTGTCTCGTGTGTGCTTCGTCCAGCTCCCACTTGCCAACTGATGTGACCTCACTGGTACCTCCCAACCAACGTTAGGGTTAATATTCTTCCCCCTAAGCCCCCTGAGTCGCAAAGGGGCCATGCACACAATACTAGAGAATGCTAGCACCCAGCTCACCTCGCAAGGTCAAGCTACCACTCGTTACCTGAGCTGGGTATCCTAACTCCCACAAGAGAAAGTTCAGTCAAGATGAAATTTCAGTAGCGTAACATTACGCAAGCCAAATGATGATCCAAAATCCTCCTCCACCATCCTTTTTATAGATTTTTCTTAGTCATTAGTTTCCCGAAACTCTCATTAGATTCTTTTATTTATTTAATTAATTTTGAAAAACCTCCCCCGTACACATGTTGCCTGATCCCCTAGTTAATGCACCAAAAAATCAATTTTATTAATTAATTAAATGTTCTTGTTTCCCTCATCCACCTAAGAGAATTCCTAAAAACTCTCCTTGGTGTCCCAAAATTCCCTTACAATTCTTAAATGACTTACACCTTACTTAATTCCTAGTTGAGTTCAAAAATAGAAAGTTCCAAAGGAAAGATTCCTTACTAAGTTAGGAATTCATATTTTTCTTTACGTTTCCCCTTTTCTTTAAGTTTCCATTCTTATTTAAGTTTCCTACTTCTTTTAAGTTTCCCCCTTTTTCCTTTTTAACTAAAAAAATCAATTTAGCAAGTGTAGATAAAACAACCATTTACCCTTTTTCCTTTTTAATTAAAAATTAATTTAGCAAGTGTAGATAAAAACAACTACTTACCCTCTTTTATTTTTAACTAAAAATTAAATTAGCAAATGTAGATAAAAACAACCATTACCCCTTTTATTTTAAATTTAATCCTCCAATATAAAAAAAAAAATTGCATTAATAAATAAAGTTTGAATTTCTTTACCCCCTTCTTGTTATATGTCTAATTATTTTTGTTCAAAGGTTCTACTTAGAACTAGGTTTTAAATTCACTAGGAAGGGCGACATTTTTAAAGGAAAAATTGTTTTTAAACTTTACTTATCATATCATTCATTTTAAGGCCGACTAGGTCCTAAGGAGGCATAGTTTTAGACCTAAGGAGGCATAGTTTTCTAGGCACTAGGTTTATTCACTTACTAGTTAAAATCGTGACGTGCCCTTCAGGACTCACTAAGTTCTCCAAGGGTGCCACTCAACTCTTTTTGTTTTCTTTGTGTGACGTGCCCTTCAAGACACACTACGTGCTCCAAGGGTGCCACTCGCCTCTTTCTATTTTATTTGCGCGACGTGCCATTCAAGATGCACTATGTGCTCCAAGGGTGCCACTCGCCTCTTGACTGAATTTGGTAGAAGTCAAACCCCTGGAGTCAATACTCTTCCAGGTGATATTGTGGGAGACCAAGGGCCTCTAAGGAATAAGGCCCCTGCCTTATTTCATGCCCTTTATAATTATCGTGAGTGATTGTCACAGTCTGCCCTCACGACATCATGGGTCTTATCGAACTAGGTAATTGTTAACCTACAATTCAAGCCATGGCAGGAGTGCTAGTAGGATGTGATAGGACTGCTGCCACACCTCTCTCTCAATGTATATGGTTGTCATGCATGACCCCTCTACTCCATATGTGAGTCTGGATGGCAAGCTATCGTCATCCTGCATCCATCGACGAATCTTATCAGGAAAAATAATCAATCATCATAACATCTAATAATTTTTACATATGTCATATCAACCACATTCAAACCCTAACAGTCCACTCCCTGACTCGATCCAAAGCCCAAGGGGTTTCATCGATGCCTATGCATCCTCAATGTCCAAAGTCTTGCACACTCAGGAGAACCCAGTCAATATTACTTGTCTATGTAAATACAACAAAATAGCATATCATCAAATCCATAATATCTCATAATCATAATCAAAATGACCAATAGTATAATAACCTGGATCACTTGCAAGAAAGTGTCCTCAAAGAATAAGTTCCCTCAGTGCGTGCAAGAGCGGGATGTTACATACACCCCCTCTTGGTTTAAACTTTGTCCCGAAGTTTCACAGTATATAAGTTCTGAAATAAACTATATCACAATATCATAAGTCTATCTATCAAACAAAAATGGAAATGGTTGGCGCATATCATATGCATCCTCCTAGGTTGCCGAGTGCGGACTATAGTCGTCCCACTAGATGTTGACCTGATCTATTGTTCAACACCATAGCTATCAAATGTGATGGTCTGGAATGTGGATTGGCTCCACCTTGAGCACACCCTCTTCAAATACCTGCAAGGAACTCATGTCAATAACATATCTAGGATCATTAATATAATGTCTCAAAACAGATACGTGAAAAACATCATGCATACGCCTCAAACAATCAGACAAGGCTATTCGATAGGCCATGGGCCCCTTACTTTCCCAATCTCGAAAGGTCCCATGAACCTAGGAGAGAGTTTATCATGCTTTCCAAACTTGGTCGAACTCTTATGCGATTTCACCCACAAGAAGACTCAATCGCAAACTTCGTAACTACGGTCGACACGATGCGCATCGACATAACTCTTATTTTGATCTGGAACTTCCTTGATCCTTTGTCTTATTGTTTGCATTTGATTTCCATTTATTGGATCACTTCTGGTCCCACCAGGATCCTATCCTCAAGTCGATCCCAGCTCAAAGGCATCTGACACGGTCGCTCGTAAAGAAACTCGAAAGGTGCCATCTTAATGGTGCTTTGATAGTTGTTGTTGTACGCAAACTCTACCAGTGGCAAGAAATCCTCCAAATTCTTTTGTTGGTCCATAAAGTACATACACAACATATCTTCTAAGATTTAGTTTGTCCATTCGATATTCCCGTCTGTCTCTAAGTGATATGCGGTACTAAAGTCAAGTTGGGTTCCCAAGGCCTCTTGGAAACTATTCCAAAATCGTCCAGTAAACATTGATGCTCTATCGAATATAATCCTCTTACGCACGCCATGCAGCCTCACAATCTCACTGATGAAAACAATAGCTATTTTAGGTTCCTGATACGTCATATGCACAGTAATAAAATGAGCACTCTCCGTCAGAGTGTCGACTACCTCAAAAATCAAGTCGTGTCTCATTGTTGTCAATGGAAATCAAACAATGAAATCCATTGAAATGACCTCTCATTTTGATTCCAGAATAGTGTGTGAATGTAGTAGTCATGTTGGATGTCTGTGTTTATCCTTCACTTGCTGACATTCTAGACATATGGCCACGTAGTTTACTATGTCTTCCTTCATTCCTTTCCATAAGAATAATGGTCTAAGGTCTGCTCTCATCTTCGTGACTCCAGGATGATCCATGTACACTGCTCTATGAGCCTCATTTAGGATCAAAATCCAGAACCCGTCATTGGGTGGTACATAAATTCAACCTTTAAGTCTCAATAATTTTTCGTTGTCCATAGTAAATCCCTCAAATTTTGGTACCATCATTGTTACACCTCAAAATTACTCACATCGATAGTGTCACAAGTGTCGTCATTACAAGTGTTGTAAGTGTCGCATATTTTCCGCAAGTGTCGCATATTGACCACAAGTGTTATAAGTGTTTCTAAAATCATATTGTCTTCTTTCCTATGTCATGCCTTCAACGACATGACAGGGACACTTAGGACACCTCAAAGACTAGTTTTGAAGAGGAGGAATCTGTCTACTAGAAGTACAAGCCTTTTTCCACTGAAAGAACCACTCAAAAATGGGTTTTGGAGGGGAGCGCTCCCCTATACACTATCAGGGAGCACTGGCACTCCCTGTCCTTCTTTGGTGGAGAATTATAACGCTCTGGTTCCCCTTTTGGGGGAGCGCTACCTTTTCTAGGAAAAATTTGGTTTGTTGAGAAGAATGAGGGAAAGATCCCCTCAATATCCGAAGGTGGTTGAATTCAAATATGATCTCAAGGCATGATCTTAGGGAATATCCTCAACTGAAGGAGATAAATCCTCAACTTCTCCCAAATATCTCTCAAGTGGTTGGACCTCTCCAAGCCTATATAAGGAGGCCTTCTCATGGTGAAAGGAAGGAAATATTGGAGGTATGAAACCTATGATCTCATAGGCAACATACAGTACAGGAAGAGAGACATTGCAATAACATCTAACTTATGATCTCATGAGGAAGATGTCATTTGGAACATCAACATTCCATGTGTGGAATATTTAAGCAAGGGTTTGGACAAGGAGAGCTTGATGAAGTTGTTGCACTCACATCCATGGCTATAAGTAACACTTTGTTCTCATTAATACAATCAATGTTTAGCATGTTTCTTTCAAACTTGTACTTGTTCCATATAAGTTTGTCTACAGTAGATGGATCTATGTTTGAGCTAATCTCAGTAGAGTAGTAAGTCTTTTTTACCTTTGTTTGTTTTGCAGGACCTATCAAGGAGCTCAAGATCGAAGCTCAACTTGGACTTTGCAAGGACAAATGTCGTTCATAAGGTACATATCTTTCTCTTTCTCTTTCATTCACTAGCTTGATTAGATCTAAAATTAAGTCAGTGTCCATGTTAATCACTTTCTGTCTTGGTCTTAGGAGTCTAGGGACCTCGAGAGAATCCACTTGTCCGCAGGGGGATTTCTCTTCAACAATCATTGTGTTTTTTCCGATAAAATCATTAACCTCTTTGTACTAGTCATCGTCGTGCTGTAAAGTTAGGATCTTTTCATGTAGATTCTTCTAAAGAGGCATCATTGAAAATATGTGTGGTCTCTGAATCAAAGCATCTGCCACTCTGTTCATTGTTCCTTTTATGTAAGAAATCTCTAAATCATACACACTAAGAAATTTCGACCAACCGCGTTGTCGTGCATTCAATTCGCCTTGCGTAAAGATGTGTTGTAGAACAAAATGGTCTTTTTTTAGTTCAAATTTTCATCCAATAAGGTAGTGTCTCCAAAATCTCAAGGCATAAACAATGGCTAACAACTCCAAATCACACGTTGCGTAGTTCGCCTCATGCCTTCTCAACCTTCTAGAGATGTAAGCGATCACTCGACCGTCTTGCATCAAAACTCTGCCTAAGCCTTCCTTGGATGTGTCATTGCATACCAAGAAGTCTCTGTCCATGTCAAGGACCTTCAGTATCGATGTTGTTGTCAATAGCTCCTTGAGCCTCCAAAATTCCTCCGCGCATTTCTCGGTCCCAACAAACATCTTTTTCTTCTTCTACAATTCCGTAATCAGATTTTCTATCTTCGAATAACCATCGATAGTATCCTGATAAAACCATGAAGCTACGCATTTCTGGGATATTTGTTGGTGCAGGCCATTCCATAATAGACTTGACCTTTGTTGGATCCACAACGATACCTTTGTCAGAGATGACATGCCCTAAGTAGTGAATCTTCGATTGATAAAACGATCATTGAGACAAATTCCCATACAATTTGTTCTCTTGTAGACACTATAGTACCATGCATAAGTGATTGACATGCTCCCCTTCATCCGAGAGTAAATACAAATATCATCAATGAATACTTGGATGAACTTGTCCAGGTATTCGCGAAACACCCCGTTCATAAACTCAAAAATACCCCTGGGGCATTTGTCAATCCCAACGGTAAAAAAATAAACTTGTAATGTCCAAACCTCATCTTAAAGGTAGTCTTAGGGATGTCATCCTCCTTGATCCATAAATGGTGATACCCTGATCTCAATTCAATATTTGGAAACACCATCTCACCCTTCATCTAATCAAACAAATCATCAATCCTTGGCTATGGATATTGATTCTTGATCGTTGCCTTGTTCAATTGACGGTAGTCAATGTAGTTTCTCCACGACCCATCCTTCTTTCATATCAAAATAACAGGCACACCCCATGGTGACACACTTGGATGTATAAGTCCTAGGTCCAGCAACTCCTTCAGTTGCATTTTCAACTCTTGTCACTCCAGGGTCGACATCCGATAAGGTGTTCTTGCTATCGATTCAATCCCTTGTTTTAGGTCTATTGTAAATTCCAATTCCCTCTCTAGAGGCATCCCAAGTAACTCCTCAGGGAAGATGTTTGCAAACTCTCTTACCACCGAAAGGTGTTCTAGACCTTCTGCTACTCTCTTATCGTTTAATGCAAGGATCACATAAATATTACATCCCTTGCACATGCTCTTCCGTAGCTGCAAGGAAGAGATGAACCTCAGGGAAAATCCCCGGTTCCAACCTACAATCATGCATCTCTGTCCCTCATCATCGACCAATATCAATCATTTTGTCTTACAGTTGTGTATCGCCTCATGTGATTCCAACCAGTCCAAACTGATCACGATGTCATAAGATCCTAATATTGTGTTGTACAGGTTGGCCCTGGTGACAAAATATTCCAGGTTAAGGCTACAACCGGTAATATTCCCTCCGACCTTTTGTTTGGCTCCCGAATCCATTTCCACAAAGCTAAACTCGTCATGTTCTACTTCCTTTACCTTAATTCTTTTTAACATTGCACCAGATATAAAACCTTCAGTAGCACCTAGATCTATCAAAATGCTAAGGGTCTAGTCAGCGACGGTGCCTGATGTCTCAAGAACATTCGACTGATGCTCTTCCTGGCAGTTATTCACCACTGCATGGATCTGATGGGCCTTGCCCAAATCTCCCACGGCAGCGGGTCTAACTGATCCAGATGCTCTAGTCCTATCCACTAGGAAATCGTGCGGGTAATGTGGCTCCCCACGTGTACAACACCCTTTCTTCAGTCCAGTACTCCTGGTACCCAAAGTAGAAGTTGACGGCCCACTAGCTTGGAACCCTGGTCTGTTCTGCTGAACAAGCCTAAACTATTTTTATTGCGATCGACATTAATGTTGGTGATGTGGTCCTCAATAAGGAGTCTGTTGTTGAGGCATTGATCATCGAGGTGTAGTGAAAGTGGATCCTCTCTAGAAACCACGATATCCTAGTAAATGTCTACCTAGTGTCTGATGTTGTTGTGCACCAGATGACACCTACCTCACAAGTCTCGCTAGAGTCCTGCTCTGACCCCCGCTGATAAGATCCTCCTCTGTTATGAGGGCCTTCTGGATAGGATCATGCAAGGTTTGAGGCATAAGAATCCTAACCTTTGTATGAATGTTGATATTAAGGCCCAACATGAACCTGTTGACCTTAAGCTTCTTGGTATTCAGGTGCGAAGCATACCGAAGAAACTCCATAAAATGAGCCTTATACTCAGGCACTATACGACCGCCATGTCGCAAAGATTTGAACTTGTTGACATGGCGCTCAATGAATTCCTCATATAGACACCTCTCTCAGAATCGTTCCTTGAACAATTCCCATGGCACATCTTCAACGGCCATGTTCAAATGTGGCAGGAGCATCTTCCACCATAGAAGAGTGATCCCCTTTAGATGAAATACCGCCCTATGGACCTTCATGTTGGAGGTCATAATCGTGAAGCGTGAAGCAAGTTTCCTTTCTCTCCATCCATGCCTCAATGGTTGAGTCATCCGCAACACTCGTGGACTTGAGAACATATCCCTCTTGAGTTCTCAGTGAATGCTAACGGTACTAGTTGGGGTGCACTATGGACCCTTAGGGGTACAGGTGCCCTGGCCTCATCTCAGTACATATAGTGAATCAAGGCCTATGAAATTCCCTGGAAGGACCTTGTCATACCATCATCATCCCTTACAGAAATAAAATCCATCCGAAGGACTTATTCTTCCCTTTGGGGGTTAGACTCTGAGGATGCGGACACTTCTGGAGGCATCAGACCTCCTTCCAAGACACCATGTTGTGAACCTTTGTGGCATCCTCTAATCTCAATCACTGCATTGACACGTTAAAGTTTCATTAGCGCTAGGTTATTACTCAAGGGTTTATTGCAGGGGAAAGCATGGTGATCCACAGTCCCAAGGTTGAACCCACTCTGATACCATATGTAATGACCCCATTGTTACGACTACAAGTGTCGTAAGCAAGTGTCAATTTATTTTTTTTAATCAGGAAGGTAATAACAACAACAATTAATCAACATGACTTGATGACGAACACCACTTATTCAATTCAGGCAACAGACAACCACGAACAAAACACCCACATCAGGAAGCATAAGACTCTGGATAGGTTATCAATCATGCATGCAATGATCCCCTCATCAGGAATCATGTTGTCACAAGGCGATAGGCGTGACAGTAACCATAGCACAATATAACATAACTAGACCTTACCCAAGAAAACTCCCATGCGCTAAGAGACCAAAATATCTGCCAATGAATACACAAGACTATACCCAAGCACCTAATCAACAAATCAACAAGACTCAAGGTGACATCATTCAAATTAAATTGTGCAACTAACCAAAGGATTTCTTGTTTTCCTACAAGGAAATCATAAGTGGTGTAACATCTATGACCAACCACCATTTACAAATTCAAATTAAGGCACAAGGCACCTAGTAACCAATTAGCTGTTAAACTATTAATCCATTTAGCACAAAAACTATTAAACTCTCTCCATTAATCTTGAGCAAGCCATTAAACTATTATACAAATAAACCATAAACCATTAGTTGTTAAACCATTATGACTAAGTGAAACTGAGTGAATCTATTACCAATTAATTTATTAATCAATTAATCTATTAAGCAATTAATCTTGCAACAATTAATCCATTATCATTGTCATTAACCAATTAATCTATTAGAACGGATGTTTGTCATACGATTTTCCACAATTAAACTGTTATGTAGAAATTGGAACTTAAATGAATAGTCGTATGAAAACTATTTAACTAACAATGGTTACTCAAGCTTAAACGATTGTATAACTAAGATAATCATCGTTAAAATGGAAGCATGAAGTGGATGCCCAACTTTTTAAAACAAATGTTGGTAAATACATAACTAAAACAATTAAACACTAAGCTGGAAAACACCAACATTTATATCATTTGATGGCATGCGCTGACTCCATTACTCATCTCTGTGTAATTAACATTTTTCTTGCATTCATTCAAGGATAATAAAAGCCTGACACTCTCAATACTCCTGCCAACTGTCTGAAATGGGGATTCTCAAAGGCCAGAAATATTAATGAAATTAAAAAGGCAGATTGGAATATAAACTCGCCAAAAACACTCAAATATTTAACATTCAAACGCAGGGATTTATCATTCAAAAATGCAGAGAGTCAAGCCCAAAAATAGTTGGGTGGGTACTGTGCAAAGCATTGTGTAAAATTGGGTGAAATCGTTGTGTACAGGCTAGGTAAATCGCCCATAAAAATCGTGATGTAATGTTGTGTAGTATGCCAAGAAAATCATGGACGAAACGTTGTGAAGTATGCCAATAAAATCGTGGTGTGTATAATGCTAGGAAAATTGTGGAGTAAAAGTTGTGGAGTGTGCCAATTAAATCGTGGTGTAATGTTGTGTAGAATGCCAGGAAAATCGTGGAGTAAAATATGTGCATTATGCCAATAAAATCGTGGTGTAATGTTGTGTAGAATGCCAGGAAAATTGTGGAGTAAACGTTGTGCATTATGCCAATAAAAACGTGGTGTGAATGTTGGGTAATATGCCAAGAAAAACGTGGTGTGAATGTTGGGTAATATGCCAGGAAAAACATGGTGTGAATGTTGGGTAATGTACCAAGAAAAATGTGGTGTGAATGTTGGGTAAGATGCCAAGAAAAATGGTATTCCCCTTTTTGCTAGGAGCCAAGGAATCAGAGATTATTCCTTCAGATATTAATAATTCAATGTAGAGATAATTATTCACAAAGAAAATGAAAATATTAATCATTCAACAATGAATCGATAAAAAATGCAGAGATACTCATTCACAAAGAAAGCGCAAAGATTAATCATTCAGCAATGAATCAATCAAAACGTAGAGATAGTCATTCACAAAAATGGAAATATTAATCATTCAACAATGAATCAATAAAAAATGTAGAGATACTCATTCACAAAGAAGGCACAAATATTAATCATTCAACAATGAATCAATAAAAAACGCAAAGATACTCATTCATAGAAACAAAAGGATTAGAGATTAATCATAAGAGAAAAATGCAGAGATAAGTAAGGGATAGATAGTTGGGTGAAAAGTTATCCTTCACTTATTATGCATGCATGGGAAACCAGGGCATTTGAATCTAAATCTTTAACACCAGAGTGAAAGACAGTCGATTCAACTCTTGGATGATTGCTCAGGCACAGACTAATAACTTAAAGGATAAGGGACAGAAGATAAAAACACATTTTTTCTTTGTATTAATCAATAAAAACAACACAGAGAAGTCATTGCAATCATAGTTTGGGTTCGCCATGGGAAATCAATTCCAAATACAGCGAGCATAAGGCTGGGATGACTTTAATTTCTTTGATCATAAAATGATGGGCTCATCAAGACAATTTGCTAAAGATAAAACTGAAATCTATGGATAGTGTTACATTGAATAAAACATAAACTTTAACTCCGTAGAAGTACATTACTAAAGGTGCAGGAACAATATTTAAACTACCATTCAATACAAATATACACATCCATACCGTAGCCAAATGAGAAGCTCCAAAGTCGTCCCGCACGTGCTCCATTCAACTCTCTCTTGCCAACCGATGTGACCTCAACAGTACCTCCCATCCAATGCTAGGGGTACTCTTCTCCCCCCTGAGCCACCTGAGTCACAAAGGGGCCACACACACACAATACTAGAGAATAATAGCACCCAGCTCGCCTCGCAAGGTCAAGCTACCACTTGTTACCCGAGATGGGTATCCCAACTCCCACAAGAGAAAGTTCAGTCAAGATGAAATTTCAGTAGCATAATGTTACACAGGCCAAATGATGATCCACACTCCTCCTCCGCCATCATTTTTATAGATTTTTCTTAGTCATTAGTTTCCCAAAAATCTCATTAGATTCTTTTTTTATTTAATTAATTTTGAAAAACCTCCCCCGTACACATGTCACCCGATCCCCTAGTTGCACCAGAAAATCAATTTTATTAATTAAATAAATGTTTCTATTTCCCTCATCCACCTAAGAGCATTCCTTAAAATGCTCATTGGTGTCCCAAAATTCCCTTACAATGTCTAAATGACTTACGCCTTACTTAATTCCTAGTTGAGTTCATAAATAGAAAGTTTAAAAGGAAATATTCCTTACTAAGTTAGGCATTCAGATTTTTCTTTACGTTTCCCATTTTCTTTAAGTTTCCTATTTCTTTTAAGTTTCCCCCTTTTTTCTTTTTAACTAAAAAATCAATTTAGCAAGTGTAGATAAAACAACCATTTACCCTTTTTCCTTTTTAATTAAAAAATAATTTAGCAAGTGTAGATAAAAATAACCATTTACCCTCTTTTATTTTTAACTAAAAATTAATTTAGCAAATGTAGATAAAAACAACCATTACCTTTTTTTTTTAAATTTAATCCTCCAATATAAAAAAAAAAAAATTACTTTAATAAATAAAGTTTGAATTTCTTTACCCCCTTCTTGTTATATGTCTAATTATTTTTGTTCATAGGTTCTGCTTAGACCGAGGTTTTAAATTCACTAGGTTGGGCAACCTTTTTAAGAGAAAAATTGTTTTTAAACTTTACTTATCATATCATTCATTTTAAGGCCGACTAGGTCCTAAGGAGGCATAGTTTTCTAGTCATTAGGTTTATTCACTTACCAGTTAAAATCGCATTGTGCCCTTCAGGACGCACTACGTTCTCCAAGGGTGCCACTTGCCTCTTTCCGTTTTATTTTCGTGACATGCCCTTCAAGACACACTACGTGCTCCAAGGGTGTCACTCACTGCTTTTCGTTTTCTTCGCGCAACATGCCCTTCAAGATGCACTATGTGCTCCAAGGGTGCCACTCGCCTCTTGACTGAATTTGGTAGACGTCAAACCCCTGGAGTCAATACACCGCCAGGTGATATTGTGGGAGACTAAGGTCCTCTAAGGAATAAGGCCCCTACCTTATTGCGCACCCCTTAGAATCATCGTGAGTGACTGTCACAGTCTTCCCTCACGGCATCATGGGTCTTCTTGTACTAGGTAATCGTTAACCTATAGTTCGAGCCATGACGGGAGTGCTAGTAGGTTGTGGCAGGGTTGCTTCCACACATTTCCCTCAATGTCTTTGGTTGTCATGCATGACCCCTCTACTCCATATGTGAGTCTAGTCGACAAGCTATCGCCAACCTACATCCATCAGCAAATCATGTCAACAATAATAATCAATCATCATAACATCTAATCATTTGTACATATGTCATATCAACCACATTCAAACCCTAACAGTCCACTCCCTGACTCAATCTGGAGTCCAAGGGGTTTCATCGATGCCTCTGCATCCTCAATGTCCAAAGTCCTACACACTCGGGAGAACCTAGTCAATAGCACCTGTCTGTGTAAATACACCAAAATAACATATCATCAAATCCATAATATCTCATAATCATAATCAAAACGACCAATAGTATAATAACCTTGATCACTTGTAATCAAGTGTCCTCAAAGAATAAGTTTGCTCAGTGTGCACAAGAGAGAGATGTTACAGCAGCTAGTTGGTGAACCATTTGTTAAAGATGAGTGCTCGCTCTGTCATGGTTTCCTTATTGATATTTTTATTTCCATTGTATATTAATTATCATATGTGAAATACATTTTTATAATATGATTTCTTTCTTATTATCATTTTGCATGGCATATTTTCCATCTATTTTATGATGTGGTATGAATCTTGATGATTGCATGTGAAGTTATCATGTTTCTTTCATGCTTCTCTTTAAATTAAATGGTATCAGAATTCAAAATTAGTTGAAGTGTTAAATTTGAGGTAGCATGCCCAACCTGTGGGTGGTTGAGTATGTTACAGATACTATATATGTCCAATATAAATATCGCAAGATGGAGATGTTAGATATATTGTTTTTTGTATTTTTTATGCTCAATTTATATACCCTATATTTGAAGAATTGTTTACTCTAAATACCTAGCTCAAATGGGAGCATAGGTTATATGGTTGGAAATATTATTCTGAGACCTTTCCAATAGTATATGGAACTCCCTCTAACTCCTTAGGAATGAGGAGATATGATTTTTTTTGTGAGACAGCATATCCAAAAGTTTAGGTCAGCCCTAAAAGTGAGCATTGAAACACTATAAATACAGGATAGATGTGCACATTTCAAGATTATCCAAGCAAGAAGATTAATTCTGAGGTGAAAAAAAGAGATATGAGGTGCACAAGAGAAGTTGAAGAGTATTCTTAGGGTCTAAAGGTGCAAGATGAGTTTTCTTGGAGTTTTAAGGGTGCACTATGAAGGACTAAGGTATATGATGTTTCAAAGTGTGTTGATTTTAGGTTGTGGTTCTACAAGTCTTGGATTATATTATGGGAATGATGATATGAGGTTCACTAGGTCTTGAAGGATAAATCTAACTAGGTTTTGAATCTATGTCTAGGGTATGAAGCAAAGAGAGGCATTGGAGCATGAAAGTTAAGGGTATGATGATGTTGTGAAATGTATAAAGTATGAAGCATGCAGGTGAATTCAGAAGTACTATGTGTATTAAGATATTATATTGATGTCTATATAGGTCTTATTGATTTGGTGCTCAACTAAGGAGATTGGTGTCTCTAGTAGGTTGGTTCCTACATAAATATCTTGCTGAGTTGGTGCTCAAATAAGGAGATTGGTGCCTCCAGTAGGTTGGTTCCTATACAATATCTTGTTTAGTTGTTTCTTATCTGAGGAGATTGGTGTCTCCAGTAGGTTGGTTCTTACAATATTTGTAGCAGTAGGTTGGTGCCTACATAAATTTATAAAGATAATGTTTTCTGGTTTTCTCCACAAGGGTTTCAAAGTTAAACTATGTGTACCATGATTTGAGTTTACATGAATTTACTATTTAAATTTAATGAATGATTGATGAATGCTCAATTAAAGAAAAAGGTATATTATACCGATTCACCCCTCCTTAGTATAATCATAACTTCAAAAATTGCTATCAAAGCATGTTCCTTTAGAAACAATTTAACCACTAGAAGGAAGATCTCAAGCACATATGGATTGTGAGGAAGGTCTCCCTACAAACAAAGATCCTTTGTTCAATGGAACAAACTATTTATCATGGAGTATAAGAATGAAGAAACATTTGATGGCCCTTGGGTTTGGTATCTGGGAATCCATCACAATAGGTTATACAGATGAAGATGGGAAGGACTCAAGTGAAAACAATGCAAAAGAAATAGATGTCATCTTGAGTGGCCTATCATATTATGAGACTATCAAGGTAATGTGGTGTACATCATCTAAAAAATATTTATGAAGAAAGATTCAATGATTGTTCTAGTTGTGAATCAAAGACAGAAGAAGAACAATTTGTGAGAAAGCTAAAAGGAGGACATGGAAAATACAAATAAAGGGAAGATAGTGATGATGATGAAGAATATCTCTATATAACCATGGAAAAAAACATGTTGATGAAGAAAATGAATATAATCAGAAAATAAATCCATATTCATAAGAAGAATACATTGATGGAGAAATGAATCTTGAAGAAGAAATCGTTAGTGCATTATAAGAAATAGACAGACTTAGGGGAAAGAATAAAAAGAAGCAAGAGAAATTGTAGAAATATGAAAAGAAGGATCATGATCTTGATGAAACATAAAAAACAGTTATCATCTTGAAGACTCAACTAGAAGAGAAAAAAATGATAGAATAAGTGGTGAGAAGCCAACTAAAAGAAAAGGAAGAAAATTGCGAGAATCTAGAAGCTAAATAGTTTCTTTAATAAAGGAACTAGAGAAAATAAATAATTAGTTTAATAGAAGCTTGAAGTTTAGAAAGAGTACTAAATAATTAGATAATATTCTCAGTTTCCAAAGGTCATCATTACATGTATTTTCTATGATTAAAAACAAAAGACTCCAGAGGGAAATGTAAGTGCTAAGGTCACAAAGCCATAAGAAAAGGAAAATGAATAAAATCGTAATAGCTATGCTAAAATTATCAAAGGATCCATCAAAAATGAAAGAAACAATAGGAAATGAAATGATGATCAGTATAAACCTAATTCTTATCACAAGAACAAAAATAATGAGTTCAAAAGAGATGTTCCACCAAGAAGGTATTTCACAACCTGATATCAAAATATATTCCTTGGATACTATTTTTCTTACAACAATTTAGGTCGTAAAGAAATAAATTGTAGAGCTTATACAAGAAGTGACCATGTGAGAAACAAAAATAGAGGTCCTTACAAGGCCTCAAAGGATAATTATGTGAGAAACAAACTCATAAGTTCTCACGGGTTTGATAACAGAAACTACAATTCATTTGCAATAACTAATTGATTATGACACTAAATGTTATAAGTGAAATAACTATGGGAACATATCACATGACTGTAGAATAAGCATAATGAAGTCTCCTAAACAAAACAAGGAAGAAGATGTTCTTACCAAGCATAGAGAAGAATACACAAGGGTTTGGAAAAGGAACTAAGAAGAACCAAAGAAGGAAGAATGTGGACTTACAATGTATTCTCAGGACAAAGGAAGCCAATGGTACATTGATAGTGGTTGTTCAAAATGCATGATAGGGGATCAAAACAAATTTCTCATCCTAAAGGAAGAAAAATGAGACAACATTACCTTTGGGTATAATGCTTCTGCAAGGATAGTTGGAAAAATTATCGTTAGTCTTGATAATGAAAAGACTAAAACACATAATTTATTGTATGTTGAAGGGTTAAAACACAACATTCTAAGTGTTGGTCAAATTTGTGATGAAGGTTACAACCTCTCATTTCATTCTAAAGGATGTGAAATAAGGAAAGTAGGTTCAGGAATATTAGTGGAAAATACAAACAAAACCCCGAGAAATGTACACATTATTGATGAAGTAAAAGGAGAGAAATGGTGTATGGGAGTGATATCCCTCTCATATCATTAGTAAAGGGAAGCACAAGATCAGGGAGAGCATCCCTTTTCCATTGATGTCAAAGGGGGAGAAGTTGCAGACATAGGAAGAATTATGGACACAAGGAAACTTGCAAACATGAGAAATATTAGAATTGACTAAGGGTTTTCATCAATGATAAAGGGGTATATTGTTGTAAATATTGTTTTCATTGATTTCAAATACAGTGGGATACTACAGATGTCCGAAATAAATATGGAAATATGGAGATTGTTAGAAATATGTTTTTTGGATTTTTGATTCTCAATTTGGATACCCTATATTTGAAGGCATTTTTACTCTAAATACCTAGCTCAAATGGGAGCATAGGTTATATGATTGGGAATATTATTCCAATACCCTTAAAATGGTATATGGAACTCCCTCCAAATCCTTATGAATGAGGATATATGTTTTTTTCTTTCAAACAACCTAGCTAGAAAGTCCAGGTCATCCTAGCTAGTCTTTACAGGCCGACCCTAAAAGTGAGCACAAAAACACTATAAATGCAGGATAGATGTGCACATTTGAAGAGTATACAAGAAATAATATCAATTATGAGGTGCACAAAATATATTTAATGCATGCAAGACAATATGGAGAGTATTCCTATGGTCTAAGGGTGCAAGAGGATTTTTCTTGGAGTTTTAAGGGTGCACTATGAAGGACTAAGGTCTATGATGTTGAAAAGTGTGTTGTTTTGAGGTTATGATGCTACAAGTCTAGAATTATATTCTAGGAACGATTATATGAGGTTCTCTAGGGAATGAAGGCTAAATTTGACTAGGGTTTGAATCTATGTCTAGGGTATGAAGAAAAGAGAGGCATTGTTGGCCCTTGACCAAGTTTTTAGGACCCTTGGTCATTTTTTACCATTTTGGGACTTTGACAGGATGTCGAAGACGGATCTCAAGTCGAAGTGTAGATCGTGGGATCTCGGCCCCTTTTTAGGGTTTTTGGGGTTTTGGTATTATGTAATGGGTATGGGGATGTTGGCCCATGGGTTTACCCATTCTTAGGCCTATTTTGTAATGAATAAATAGAATTCTAGGCGATGTAAGAAGTAGTGACTAGTCAGTGTGAGCCATTGTTGCTAAGTGAAAAAGTAGATCTGTGTGATTTGGCTTTGTGCATACTGTGTGAGGCTTGCAGAGTTGAGTGCAAGCGACTGTAAAATGTTGTGTAAGGCTCTGTGCCTAGATCTACTCGTGGAAGGAGGATCTGGCGAGGTGCGCAAATCTCTTATCCTTTGCGGAGATGATTTGGAGGCTTTTTGCATGTAAGAAGATTGAAAGAAGCTAATAAAGAAGACGAAGAGTTGGTGGACATAGCCCCAAAGAGGGGGTGAACCACGTATATCATGTGTTGTGAATTCTTTATGCTTTTTGGTTTCTCTCTTGTTTATGTGATTCAATGCTTAGTGCGATGTTAGATGATAGATGAATCTGATATGATAGCTTAGTGTTGAATAATGTGAACGAATGCTAGATATCATCTATGTTGGTATGCTTAGTACTTGAATCCATTGGATCTGTGTGAATGTTGCGTTGATCGATTGTTAGGGTTTAGCTGTGTTGCGAACTAAGGTTGAATATTAATGAACTGTAATTACTAAATGCTTTGTTAAGGTGTTACAATCACATATTTGTGTTCCATCTAAGGTTGAAGACATCTGAGTCCTACAACCACCCTTGCCTCTACCTCAGGTGAAACTTCATCTGCTTCGTAGGTGTTTCCGAAAGGGCCGATAGTTAGGGTTTTGTTGGTGCGTTGTTGTAGCATTGAACCCCGGGTTTTCCCCTATGCCAACAGGCATTGGAGCATGCAAGTTAAGGGAATGATGATGTTGTGAAATGCATAAAGTATGAAGCACATTAGTGAAGTTAGAAGTACTATGTGTATGCAGATATTATATTGGTGTCTATATAGGTATTACTAAGTTGGTTCTCAACTGAGGAGATTTGTGTCTCCAGTAGGTTGGTGCCTACATAAATATCTTGTTGAGTTGGTGCTCAGTTGAGGATATTGGTGTCTCCAGTAGGTTTGTGCCTACACAATATCTTGTTGAGTTGGTTCTCAACTAAGGAGATTTGTTTCTCCAATAGGTTGGTTCCTACAAGATTTGTAACAATAGGTTGGTGCCTACAAACATTTATACAGCCTAAGTGGGCCTAATTGTTAAGAACATGTGTTTCCTCTTAAGAGGTCAC
>ML799679.1:447368-459376 GCA_009831015.1 Picea engelmannii
ATACTGCTAAATACCTATGAACATAATGGGCTGGCTCGTGATGAGACCTCCCATCCTCTTGGTTAGGTCTTGCATTTATTTATTTATCATTTTTTCTTAGGGTCCCTTAGTTTCTTATCGAGAGGCTTTTTATTGCCTTCTCGAGGATCCCCTGGGAAAAGCATCTCTAGGTTTTATTTCCTATGGCTTTTATCTTTTACCGGCTGCTTTTACCCTCTGGGCCTTTAGCCCCTTCTTCCCACAAGACAAGATGTACCCTGAGAGGTCATCCTAATGGCCAGACTAGGGGAATGGGATGGATGAGTGGGGTGTAAGATGTAAAAGTGATAAGATGGTGGGAGCGGACGATGGCTCTTCAAACCCCCCTTGGTGGCTAACCATGACCCATGAATACCAGCTTGCTAAGTTACCCCATCAATCACCCCAGCAATGGTAAAGTGGATTAGTGTAAGATCCAAGTAGTCATCTGAAATGAAAGGAACCTAATGCATATATAAGAAGGTTATAACAATAAAATATGAAACATACCATGATACCTCGGACCAATTACCTCATGGAGCAAGAGTCCTCTCCGATGCAAGCCCAGGCCAGTGGTGATGGAAGTTGCTACTGCTGATAGGACAAGTCTGGCTGAGAAGAAGAAAGATGGACCCTCCAAGGCCATGCTCAAGTCAATCTCTCTCTCGGTACTCCATGTCTAGGACCATGTGGGCCTCGAGACATGATCTCCTAGTTATCCCTAGATATAGGGGATAACACAACCACTTTACCCTTTGACTAAGACTTGTAACTAACTAGGGGATTCTTGACCACTCTTCTGGGATTCTAAATTTACAAGGCCATATCTCCCTAATTGTGAGGAACCATGTGGTGTTCCACATCTCACCAAAAATGGAACGAAATGTATTATACATCTATGATAGTATTCCCTACAATTACATTGTACTTCTTGTACAAATTCCTTAATCAACTTTAGGTACCAAAATGACACCATTGAGGATTCTTCAAGGGTTGAAATCAATGACAATCAAACTATTTACAATCTCCCCCTTTGGCATTGATGGCAACACTTAGGCATGACAACACTTATTCCCATGCTCCCCCTGTGACAATTGTTCGCTCTGTCTACATGTTACTCTCTCTATCTCCATTCCTTGCTACATATATCTCCCTTTGAAATCAATGGAAATGGGTAATCCTTCTCTTGGGGATACTCCCCCTGTCTATAGTTCTCTACTTCCTTTACTAAATTTTCTCTTCATGGTGGTTCCTCATGTAACTCTCTGATGTATATGAAAAGTATTCAAAATAATTCTTTAATAGAAATATTCAAGACTTCTATTTCTCTCCCCTTGTATTGTTAAGTTTGATTTCATGTGGATCACTATGGGGTAGAAACTATTCCAAGATTTTGTTGCAGATACTCAAAATTTTCCCTTACAAGCGGTTTGGTGAAGATATCTGCAATCTTTTCTTTTGTCCTGACATATTCTAGCTTGGTTTTCTTCTCTGGAGCCTATTCCCAGAGAAAATTATACTTGATCAGAATATGCTTCGTCTTAGAATACATCATTGTATTCTTGGATATATTGATGGTGGTGGTGTTATAAAAAAGTATTGAAAATGGCTCATCATACTTTACTTGTATAACCTACAAATTTTGCTTCATCCAAAGAAATTGAGTACAACATGTTGTTACTGCAATGTATTATGCCTCTACTGTGGAAAAATAAACTAATGATTCTTTATTTCTTAACCATGATACCAGGCACTCACCCAAGTAAATAGATGCTCAACTTGTAGTTCTTTTATCATCAATACAACCTGCCCAATTTGCATCTGTGTAGGAAACAATAGATAGATCCTTCACTTTTGGATACCATAATCCAAACTCTTATGTACCTTTGAGGTATCTAAATATCCTCTTCACTTCCATAACATGTGATTCCTTTGGTGTTTCTTGAAACCTTGCAACTTGTCCAACTTCTTGCATTACATCTGGCCTAGAAGCTATCACATGGAGTAAGCTTCCAATCATTGAACTGCATTGTCTCTAATTTGCATCCTTAGAATCACCATCCTTACTTAACCTACAACTTGTGTGGCAGGAGGAGGGGAATATATTCCTCAGACAAGGAAGGTAATTGGTTGATATACTTAGAATATAAAAACATGTGGCTTTGAGTTCATCTGAGGCTGAGTACATGGCAGCAAGTTTGGGTAGTTTTGAGGCCATTTGGCTTCTCAATTTATTGGTGGGCCTATTTGATCAAGATTTGAAGCCAATTGTGATCTACTATGACAATAAAAGTTGCTTGAAACTCATGGAGAATCAAGTATTTCATGATATGTCTAAGAACATTCAAATTAGATATCACTTTATTGGGGACTATGTCAAAAGAGGAGCAGTAAAGATTGAGTATATTTCCACAGATGAGCAAGTTTTCGATATTCTCACGAATCCCTTTCCCAGAGGAAAGAATGTCCATTTCAGGGACAATATGGGGGTGGTGAGTAACACTTTCCTTGGTAAGAGGGAGTGTTAAATTCATACCAAGGACAAGTGGTTTCCTTATCCTTTGAGTCTTTTTCTAGGGAAAAGTGTCCACATGTGTGACCCTATTTTAAAATGACTTTATAAGTGGTAAAGTCAAATTCTTTTCTAAAGTGAAAGTGACTTTAGAATCATAAAGTACAATGTGGGTATTTAATGAAAGGGGTGAATAATAAATTAAAAGGGAGAATTAAATGTACACTTATTCTCCACCCTTGATCTAAATGAATGTGAGCCATTATATCTAGGGGTCACCCAAAAATCACATTGGAAAAGGGAAAAGAAGGGAAAAGAGGAAAAGACCCATTCATTCTTCATGTGCATTTGGAGAGAGAAAGAGGAGGAGAGATAGCTAAATAAGGTGGATTGATTGAGCCAAAGAAGAGGCACTAATTTATGTGTGAAGAAGGAAACGAATTTTTTTGCAAAGAAGGGCACGATTTTCTGTGCAATGAAGGGCAAAAATTTTGAGGAGTAAATTCCATCACTGGGCAGGCCGTACAGTACAGATTTCATATTGTTTCATATAGTAATGTACAACTGATATTTGGCATGCAAATCAAGGAGAATCTCTGCTGATAAAGAATTTGTACAGTCCATACTTAATTTCTGAATAGTGGCATGACTTCCAAGGAATATTTAGGATGTTGAAAGGGTCATATAGGTCGTTCATTTTGTACATATTTTTGGCACAGATTTCAAGGAGATTTTGGCATGGTTTTCAAGGAGGAAATTTGTCTCGGTTTTGAGATAAGTACTATTTGTAATTTTTGGAAAAACAGTCTTTGTTGTAACTCAATATTTCTAAAGACAATAATAAGAGAATCCTCCTCCCAGAACTGGTATTCCCACATTGGGTTTTTTAAGGGTCGATTTGACCAAAAATAAAGTGTCTATGTGGTTTCATTTCTGAGTTATAATTTTATGTTATAAGTTTCACCATTAATGAATATGTCTATGTGTGTTTTCGGCTAAATTCCATTTCCCGTAGATAACCTTTTATTTCAGCAGAAAATAAATGTGGGTTTGGGCATTAAACACATGGGAGTGACAAGGTGAAACTGAAAATTGGGTTGGGACTACAAATTTCTTCATGGTATCAGAGCTTTGAAGGATGAAACAAAGTTATAACAATAGTTAAAGGGAGATTTTAGAGTGCATATTTGACACAACAGTGGTTTACCAAAGAGAAGATTGGACTTGTGTTGTATAAGAAAACTAGTCATGGCCCCAAGAGTGAAGGTAGAGGACAAATTGGAGGGTGTGACAAATTTTAGTGCATGGAAGGAAAGAATCATCTGTATCTTTAAAGAGGTAGAAGTCTGGGAAATTATGGAGAAGGCGGTCATCTTACCCACTGATCTAGATGATTTAGAAGCATACAAGAAGCTTAATGCCAAGGCAAATAGGTTGATAATGGAGGGTATTAAATCCCATATCATTCCTCATGTGAGGGGAAATACCAATGCACGTGAGATGTGGGAGGCACTCACCAAACTCTATCAAAGTTCAAATCAAAGAAAAAATATGGTTTTCAAAGAAATATTGAAGGCCACGAAAATGACTAAGTTTGAGTCAGTTGCTTCTTACCTCACTCATATCACTCAGTTTCAAGATGAATTGGCTTCCATAGGCGAACAAGTGGATAATATTGAGTTGGTCATGCTCATATTGTAGGGTCTTCCTAAAAATTGGGAAGTTTTTGTTGAGGGGATCATTGTCAAGGAGAATCTCCCTCATTGGGAGAGATTGTGGGATTATTTCATACAAAATGAGATTAGGAGGAATATTAATCGAGTATCCAATAATTTTGATGAGGATGAGAACGTAGCACTTGCAGCGAAAGGAAATAATGGAAAGTCCAAGAAGGGGGCTTTCACTAGTGGAAGCAAAGGACAAGTTAAACCAAAGAAGAAGGGGGGGAAATATATAACCAAAGTTTGATGTTGGGCTTGTCAGAAGATGGAACATTATTCAGTTACATGTCCTGAAAGAAAGAGGGGGAAAGTGAAGAATGTGGCAGCATCAACAGATATTGAGGAGTTCTCCTCTCATTTTGACTAGGAGTTCTCTCTGGTAGTTGAGATAGCTACTAGTTTGGAATCCTCTATGGTGTCGTAAATTGAAAGTGGTGCTTCTTGCCACATGACCTGTGTTAGGGATAAGTTCTCATATTTTGCAGAGAGGGCACTGGATATTGATGTTGTACTTGGTGATGATCGCAAAGTGAAATCACCTGGTGCAGGGAAAATATCTTTTGAGAGGGAGTATTTTCCTCCCTTGAGATTGACTAAGGTCTTATATGTTCCTGGCTTGAAAAAGAGCCTTGTTTCAGTTTCTACTATTGAGGATAGGGGATTTGAGGTATTTTTAAGAAATGGACAAGTCCTCGTGTATCCTAAGGGAGGTATCATCCCTTCAGTGAAAGTGATTGGTGTCCTTCAAGGGAAGATATATAGGATGGTGTTTGAGTCAATAGGGGAATTGTCATTTACGACCAATAGCAGAGATATGTGTGAGATACGACACTAGAGGATGGGACATATCCATCATGGGGCTCTCGGGATTTTGAGAGATATTACCAATGGTATTCTATATTTTAGTGAGTAGAAACATGATGTATGCAGAGGGTGCACTATGGGAAAGTACACCAAGGCTTCATTTACCAGCAGTGATAGCAGAGTAGCAGGGATTCTTGATTTGATTCACTCAAATGTGAGTGGTCGTATGTCTTCTCCTTCCTTGAGTGGCTTTGAGTATTATGTATTATCCATTGATGACTACTACAAGAAGACTTGGATTTTAATATTGAAGACAAAGGATGAAGTCTTCAAATGGTTTCAAGAGTTCAAAGCTCTTGTAGAAAATCGGATAGGTAGAAAAATCAAAGTGTTGAGGTTTGATAATGAGGGTGAGTACACCTCCATTGATTTCATGGATTTTTGTGTGATAGAGGGCATAAATAACGAATTGACTATTCCTTACAACCCCAAGTAGAATGGGGTTGCATAGATGAAAAACATATATATCACTGGGGCTGCTAGAGAGATGATTCATGATCAAGGATTGCCTTTGTTTTTGTGGGAGGAGGCCTACAAGACTTCCATATATTTACAGAACATGAGTCCTCATAGATCATTGGGGAACATGACACCTGAGGAGTCATACATGAGGCAAAATCCTCAAGTTGACCACTTTAGGTTTTTGGGTGTATTACATTTTCTCATGTCCCCAAGGAGAAGAGGACCAAGTTGGAACCCACAGCAGAGAAGGGGATATTTGTGGGTTACAGTGAGACTTGGAAATATTATGGGCTTTACATTCCCACATCAAGGAGAGTTGTAGTTAGACGATATGTGAAGTTATGGGAGGATATATCCTTTCATAGGTCATGGGATTTGTATGAGAGAGAGCCACAGTCTCCTCAGCAGTAGGAGATTTCACCACAGGGTCCAGATCCTCAGAGTTCAGGATCTCAAGAACCAGTAGGAATAGGAGGAGTGGGAGGTACAAGTGTGTCAAGGGCTACAGGATCTCCAGTGTCTAGCCTGCAAGTAATCACTCAAAGCAGTTTGTTGGGTAATCCATTAGAGGGTAGTACACATGTCACTTTAGGTTCTTCAGGCACTAGCATAGGATCATCAGATTCAATTGATTAGGTCTCAGTGTCTCTTTCTTCAGATGTGGATGAAGAGGTTCCTTCAGGGAAGAGTAATCCCAAGTGGCTTCAAGACACCTTAAAGGATGCAAATTCAGTTGGGTATCCGAAGAGAGATGTCAGGGAGAGAAAACCACCTGATAGGTTTTGAAACTATGTTGCACTAGTGACCAAAATTATTGAGTCTGAGCCTTCTAGCTATGAGGAGGCCTCCATCCAATAGGTTTTGAAAGAGTTCATGTTTGACGATTATGCCTCTATCAGGAAGAATGATGTTTGGGAGATAGTGCCTCGTACTGAGGGGAAGTCTGTTGTCACTTCCAATTGGATATATAAGATCAAGTATGATGTGGATGGAAGGATAGAGAAGAAAAAATCTCACTTTATGGATAGAGGGTTTTCATAGGTAGAGGGAGTAGACTATGATGAGACCTTTTCTCTCATTTCTCATTACACTTCTATTCGGTCTATTATATCTATTACAGTAGAGATGGGGTGGAAAAATCATCAGATGGATGTAAAGACCACATTTTTCAATGGGATTATATAGGAGGAGGTATATATCGAGTAGCCACATGGATTTGAGGTGCATGGGAAGGAGTCCCATGTGTGCAAGTTGAAGAAGGAACTCTATGGTCTGAAGCAAGCGCCAAGAGCTTGGTATTCATGCATTGATACTTGCTTGAAACAGATGTGTTTCATGAAGAGAGAGGTTGATCCAAACCTTTGCTTCATTGTTTTTGGTGAGGATCCACTCATTCTGGTGATATATGTTTATTATTTGATTATCACAGGGGTTGGGAGACTCACAACAGGTTGCAAGAGGGATCTTGCTTCAGAGTTTGAGATGAAATACATTGGATTGATGCACTATTTTTTAGGATTAGAGGTGTGGAAGGAGGAGGGGCATATCTTACTGGGAAAAGGGAGGTACTCAATTGATATAATTATAATATTTCACATGGGGGATTGTAAACCCATGTCCACACCCACGATCACCAACTGGAAGAAGCTTCATGCTTCATATTTTGAGTTGGTAGATCCTACTCGTTATTGTCAGTTGATTGGATCTTTGATGTATTTGGTCAACACCAGACCAGATATATGTTTTGTAGTAAACACACTTAGTCAATTTATGGTAGAGCCTAGGAGAGTGCACTGGGTGGCTACAAAGCATGTTCTTCGGTATCTATAGGGGACACTGGATTTTGGACTAGATTATGTTCAAGGGGATGGAGTGAGGCTTGCGGGGTACACGGATTTGGATTGGGCAGGGTGTGCTTCAGATAGGAAAAGTACCTCAGGGTCCTGCTTTGGGTTGGGTTCAGAAGTAGTGTCGTGGTTCATCCACAAGAAAAAATCTATGGCTTTGAGTTCATCCAAGGTTGAGTACATGGAAACGATTTTGGCTAGTTGTGTGGCCATTTTGATTTGTAAGTTTTTAGTGGGACTATTTGATCAAGATTTGAAGCCAACTGTGATCTAATGCAACAATTAGAGTTGCTTGAAACTCATAGAGAATCCAGTATTTCATGATCGGTCTAAACACATTGAAATCATATATCACTTTATCTGGGACTATGTCCAAAGAGGAGCAATAAATATTGAGTATGCTTCTACATATGAGCAAGTTGTCAATATTCTCATGAAGCCCTTTCCAAGAGGAAAGCATGTCCATTTCAGGGACAAGATGGGGGAGGTGAGTAACACTTTCCTCAGTAAGAGGGAGTGTTAAATTTGTACCAAGGACACGTGGTTTTCTTAGGATTTGAGTCTTTTCCTAAGGAAAAGTGTCCACATGTGTTACCCTCTTTCAAAATGACTTTATAAGTGGTAACTTCAAATTCTTTTATAAAGTGAAAGTGACTTTAGAATCATAAATTACAATGTGGGTATTTAATGAAAGGGGTGACTAATAAATTAAAAGGGATAATTAAATGTGCACTTTTTCTCCACCCTTGATCTAAATGAATGTGAGCTATTAGATCTAGGGGTCACCCAAAAGTCACTTTGGAAAAAGGAAAAGAAGGGAAAAGAGGAAAATACTCATTCATTCTTCATGTGCAATTGGAGAGACCAAGAGGAGGAGGGATAGTTGAATAAGGTGGAGTGATTGAGCCAAATAAGGGGCATGAATTTCTATGTGAAGAAGGACATGAATTTATGTGCAAAGAAGGGCATGATTTTCTGTGCAATGAAGGGCATGAATTTTGAGGAGTAAATTCAAGCATTGGGTAGGTCGTATAGTATATATTTCGTATTGTTTCGTACAATATTGTACATATGATATTTAGCATGCAAATCAAGGAGAATCTATGTTGATAAAGAATTTGTACAGTCTGTACTTAATTTCTGAACAGTGGAATGACTTCCAAGGCATATTTAGGCTACTTAAAGGGTCATATAGGGAATACATTCCATACATATTTTTGGAAAAAAATTCAAGGAGATTTTGGCACGGTTTTCGAGGAGGAACGTTTTCTCAATTTTGAGATAAGTATTGTTTGTAATTGCTGGAAAAATATTCTCTATTTTAAATCAATATTTTTGAATCCAATAATAAAAGAATCCCCCTCCCATAACCTGTTTTCCCACATTAGGTTTTTCCAGGGTCGATTTGACCAAAAATAAAGTGTCTATGTGGTTGCATTTCTGAGTTATAATTTTTTGTTATAAGTTTTAGCAATAAAGAAGATGTCTATGTGTGTTTTCAGCTAAATTCAATTTCCTGTAGATAGCCTTTTATTTTAGCAGTAAATAAATGTGGGTTTGGGAATTAAACACATGGGAGTGATAAGGTGAAACTAGAAACTGGGTTGGGAATGAAAATTTCTTCAAGTATACTAACCTTCATGTCTTTATTCCTTGATCAACTATGGGTTCCATCACCAACCTGTCACTGGATCCTCTCACATGGATCATATACCAAGGGAACCTCTCAACCAGATGTCCACCATCACCAACACATGCCTCTACCAAGCATGTACCAAAGTCACCAACATACCATCACAAGATATGTGCATGTACCATACCATGTACCAACCTGTACCATGCACATCAACACATGTACCATAGCATGTGCCAAACCATGCACATCAACCATGTATCATAAGAAATGTTAAACAAGCAATATTAATGGTGTACCTCAACCAAGTACCATCATCACCAAGAGATGTATCCTATCCATGTGCTACCATACCATGTGCTACTATCAATGTGTCAATCTTGATGGTAGACCTATAACACGACAACCAACTATCCAATGATCTTGTACACATATCTAGGGCTTCCATACTTCTCTAAGGGTTGACATCGATCTATAATATCACTCTCCAAAGGTTGACAACAATGACAACCAACTATCTAATCCAATTGTCCAACAATCTCCCCCTTTGSCATTGATGGCAATGCCAACATTGATGGAAACACTTACACATRGAAACATCATTCTCATGCTCCCCATGTGACCATCACTCCTCATCAATGTTTCTATCTCTCCCCATATGACATCAAYGGAAGAGGGTATCTTCTTTTTGGATGCTCCCCCTATATTCATTCCTATGTTCACCTCTCCCCCTTTGACATCCTAGGAAAAAAAATAACTCTCTCTCTGTAGCTGCAAGATGTCATGCAAATCAAGTGTAGGTCTTCATGTACYTGCTTCCTTTTGGAGTTGATTTTAATTGGTTCTTCATATTTTAAATCAATGAYATATATAAAATCATTCAAAGTTTAAGCATCAAAATATTTCATTATCAAAAAACATCCAACTGCCTATGAGTTAGTGTCTAAACCAATCTGTCTTGAACTCATGCTCTCATCCACTAACATGTATCTATCCAATCCTTCCAAGTGTCTTATGAATTAATCCTTTTCCATGTGACCCATACTGTTCATGACTCTGCTACTCAACTTTCCACAATGTTGACCCATCTGTCATTGAACCACTCTGAATAAAACATTTGTAACACCACTCTAAAACACTTCATGTTATATGAAGGATATATCTTTGAACTATAACAGTTGTTTCATACACTCCTCCTATTTATATCTGGGTGATCTAAAAATGATGAAGACTTATATTCTTGAAAATATTTTGCAAGTTTTAATTCATGTGTTCAAATGCAAATGGATCAATTTCACAAACACAAATTTTATAGAATTTACTCATTTAAGATGCATATAAACAGCAGCAAATAACAGTGAACAGAAAACACATAACACAACAAATGATAAAGGAGTTCACCCCTCTCTTGGGCTACATCTCCTGGTCCAGATTCCAATGGATCTTTTGTATTCTTTGCTCAAAGTGATAAATATGTGCTTTATAATGCTCAAAATTCCAAATAGATGGCTCCAATGGCTTCAGAACATCCAAAAACCCCTAGTTGGGTTTTTTCGGCACCTCGTTTGGCCAAAAATTGAAGAAGATAGGCTTCCCGGAAGTTCCCCTTCAAACTTGTTGTTTCTAGATCGCCAAAATGCACCCTTGCCTCCTCAACCTAGCCCCCACGCGCATTTATGTGTTAAAACTCAGCACCGGGTGCAACCACACAAACAATGCGAACTGTAGGACGGTTAGGGCGTGCCCAGCCCCTAACTGCCAAGTCCGTGGGCATATGGTCTACCATACAACCGCACGCACATATAAAAAGGGGCTAAGTCCCAAATCAAATGATAGAGTGACAAGTGTCAGCACGGTTTGTATAACTATTGGTAATAAAACTCCCATGCAATACATTGACCACCGATCGTATGTGTATGGTCCACCGGTTATATGTGTTATGGCTCCGTTTCAACTATGTGTGTGGGTAGTCACATGATATATATACATATGGATGGGGGTTGGGGCTTAGCCCTAGCCCTGTCCGCGCCCATTCCAAAACACATTGCAATTCAAATGTAAACAAAACCATATAGTGGTAAGAACCACTACAGTGGCGCATCGGTTGGGTAGCTCTTTCCAAGGTCATACCCTTGCCCGGAGGCCACGGGGTCGATTCCTGCCAACTACACAAGTTTTAACCAATGTTTAGGTGACATGTGGTGTCCATTGATTGGGCCACGTGTCGCCATCCCATTCACCACAAACAAGCCACGTGTCATACGCCAACTTGTCCACATGACTGCCAACCACACCTGCCATGTGTCATAGGATCTGCCACATGTCGTATGGTCTTCCATGCCAGCATCTGTACGGACTGTACAGTCAGCACATTTTTTTGCTTGTTTGTCGTTTTGAACAGAACGTGATATCTCTCTCATTCGACGTTCGTTTGAACCCAAACGAGTTGCATTGGGTTCGTGAAGACGAGGCTTACGCTCCTATTTGATTTGAAGTGATTTCGAGCACTTTGAATTTTGAGCAAAATTTGATCCCCTGGATCACACCTCCCCATTGGAAAGCTTTTGGACCTCCAAAAGACTATTTTCAATCTATTTGAAGATGAGGGTATAGTTCCCTCACCTTTCCAACCTCAATCCACTTGGCTTTGCTTGTATTTGTGCCTTTAATACCAACTCGAAGATACTCCACATTTCCTCGTTTTGAAGTTCTCATTCTCCTGTCAAGGATTGTGTCTTCATGCAGTTCTGTAAGATATTCTGGGGAGAAATCATCTATAGAAGAAATCTGAACATGTTCTCCTTGATCATCAATCAAAGGAGGCTCATACAATTTCAAATTCTCAACATTAAAAACTGCATACATTTTCATATAAGGAGGCAAATCTAAATAGAAGGCATTGTTACTAATCTTGTCAAGAATCTTGAAAGGACCATATCAAATTGGTTTTA
>ML799679.1:484897-495858 GCA_009831015.1 Picea engelmannii
ATCTTCATTGTAGCAGGTTTCTCTATTTTATGAATAAAGAAGAATTGAGATGTTTTGGCTTGTCTATCTTATTGCATATGGTTGAGGTATGTTCCATGGTTATCTCTTTCTGTTATTTGCTACATACACACATATAGACACATCTAAAAGGTAGATCAATAAAGTGTTTGACGAAATACCTCACTCAGAAAAAATTTTGAAAAGACACCAAAACAGTGATGATCCTTGCATAATGGCATGGGATCATTACATAAAACGTCATACATTATTCCCTAGACGTCACATGGGCTTAGGGTTTTGATGGGGTTTCTCATGGTTGATGGTCATGGTCATGGTTTTATGGAGAGGAGACACTTTACATGTGCTATAGCACTTGGTGGCATGATTTATGGCCTTTGGAGGCCCAACGTTCTTCATCAAAGGCTCAATGTCTCTCCTAGAGGCCCTACGTCACCCTTTAGGGCATGACGTCACCCCTAAAACGAGATTTTCTTTTTCTAATTTTGAATCTTAAGATGAAAAAGGACAAATAGGGAGGTAGACCTCTCTAATTTGATGTTGAATTTTCAAAAAGTGGACAAAATGGATTTAGGTGACCTCATATAATTAGAGTTCACCCCTTTGTCATTTGGATAATAACTCACTTGAGAATTACATATTGTATGGCTGAAATTTTCTCCCTACTTGGGAATTTCACTTTATCTCTCTCTTGAACCTCTCTTGTGGATGATAGTACTTGTATTTTGATGAAGTAAGCTAAGGTTCTATCGTTTGGATGTTTGTTCTTGGTATTTTTGGTGGAATACGCTTGATAAGAAAGGGTTTCTTCATGCTTTTTCTTGGAATTGGTAAGGAATTTATGCATTAATTGTTTTTTTCTTCTTGTTTCGAGCTAAATTTTTCTAAACCCTTGGATGAGTATAAAGGAATACACCCTCCATCAAGTCTACTTTGTTATCGTTGAATAAGCTACTTTGCAAAGGTTGCTAGGAGGAGTAAAAAGGATTACACCCTCCTAGATTTACCTTGCTAGTTTTGTTTGCTCTAGGGAGTAAAAATGTTTATATCCCTAGAGAAGTAAAACAAATATCTCTTACACAAGATACTACATAACCCAATTGATTTGGCACCAGTGTAATTTTCATTGGAGATATAAAATCATTGCATTGGTATACGTGAAATGTTGAGATATTGCAATTATCTAAGTTGGAATTGATTATATATGTTATAAGATTTATTGTGCCCTAGGGGCATATTGATTAGCATAGTAATTCTCTATGTTGTTAAAAATTAATTCTACATCCATTAGGGTTGCAGAAAACTCATCTTCTTTCAATCTGTTCTCACTAATCTACCACTGAAATTCACTTGTAAACCTTCGTTATTGTTCTACTTGTTATTAGCTAATTGTTAGGCGGTTTACTTGTTTATTTTTTTGGTTAGACCTTCTTTTTGTAGAAATTTTTTGATACATCCATTTGGATTTCATAATAACTTTTTTATAACACTTAATAAACATCCCTAAATATCATCAAAGTATTGGATAAACCATTGGAGGTTCAACTAGTCATTAGTAGCTTTATTTCTAGCATCTTGTGCTTGCTCTTTTATGGTTAGATTTGCAACTCTTGTTATCATTTGTTGTCGATATATATATTTCCATAATTCTTCTATTTGGGACAGAAAGGCTTATTTATGTATCCTCATTGATTTAAGGCTTGAATATCTATCATTTGTCTTGTGCTGGGCAAGGCTAACATTGTTTTGCAGGAACATAACGCTTGGCAACCATTCTCCATCTACAAGACTCATTCTCAAGCCTTATTCCTTCTTCAATATTGACCTATATAGGTGTTCATTGATCCTCATATCATTTTCCATATCAATCCCCCTAGGGTCACCAGTATTCCCCCCTTGTGGTGATTTCATCGTAACTAAAGCGAGGGGAGTGTCTATCTAAGGTGAAAATGGGTAGGTATTCCCATAGTTGTCACACTTCTTTGGATTGGTTTGGGATTTTTCCAAGATAGAGACTATGCGATAACATGACCAACCACGTTCATATTCATTCTTTAAGAGTATTTATATATCAGAAATATTGTTGGAGTGGTTGTGCCCTCTCCAACTAATCATTCGTTAATATTTATTTATACATTTATCCTTTGCTTGACTTTACATATTGTATTACATGTATTCATATATTCTACTATGTCTAATGTATGATGACTATTACAAGGGCCTAAAAGGCCTCACGACATCTCCCCCACCCTCAAGTCATTGCTCATCCCAAGCAAGTGTGCCACAACATCTTGGGTCTCTACTCCTGCAAAAGTATCATTATTGTGCATCAACCATGTATATCAATCTGCATACGCAACTCAGCCACAACAGTTTCCAGTTGTATAGGAAGATACACATATACAAGTTTTACTATGACTAGTTTCATATATATCCCAATGAGTACATATTACAGATCCCAACTCCTCAATCTCTATATTTTCAACATTCTTTGTTAGTTGAAGGGAGCCCATGTTGCCTCTACCAACTGCAAGATTTCACTTTATTCAGGAATTGTCAAGATTGTTCCTTTTGTCATATCTAGTGGTCATCACCAACTTAGATCGCTTAAGTGCACCAGTGATCTACCTCTCTTGGGATTTATTTCTATGGGATCGACAAGGGTTTGTGACATTAGCCAATTCTACCATTCCTCTACTTTTGTGGTCACAACCCAACGAGGTGTTCAAGAACTATTATACCAGGGGGATCAATCAGTTCAATTGTTATTGTGTCATCATATTTTCTTTTAAGCTCTTGTGTGTGTGTGTATGTCATCTAATTTCTCTTTCTTGAATGCTTTCTTCTCTTGTAGAAAGAATCTCATAATTAATATATCTACAAGTGCACTACTCAATTGTAAGGCATGTTATTTCAAGGCCTCAATAAAATAATAAATATCTCCTAATATCCTACTAAAATAACTGCAATTTAGTTCAAGGTTTTATTTCATGATTTTCTTTATACTAGGAATAAATTGGTAAATAGACATAATAACAATAGATCAACTTAGTAAAATACATACTTCGACCTGCAGGTTGGTTGATTTAGCCCCTATTTCACTTGTTCTTTTTCTTTCCCAAACTACCCAAACTGAATATTTACCTCCCAACCAATTAGGAACAACATCTTTGGCTCCCTAGCTCCAAGAATCCTTGCGGTTTCCTATCCCCCAAGCCCAAATTTCCCAGCAACAGTAGTGCCCCTATAAAAGTTCCCCAAAACAATTCATGTCCTCCAATATCATCCTTTTTCCCCTCTCCCTTTCAAAATTTCTTCCTTTCCTTCTTATTCTAGAATTTTTCCCCAAATCCAGACCCCCTTCCAAGCCCTCTCCCCTCTTCCTTATCCCCTTCTCTCGAATCCCTCTCCCTCATTCAATTCCCCAACTGCCTTATCCCCTCATTAATTCCCCCACCTACCATAAGATAATAAAATATTAAAAGTTCCAAATGTATTTATTTTAATAATTAATTTAATTTTATTTAACAAACTAAGATCAATAAAATCAAATTGGATTGTTACACACACCCACCCTTCAAGAAACTTTGTCCCGAAGTTAGAGTAATTTACAATACAAGGGTAATGACACATGATTCATATATCCATATCAGATAAACAACATCATCAATTTAAAACACTTATGCATACTAGTGTACATGTGCAAGGTATGCATGTGTAGCTATCACATACAAGACTCACACATGTACTAATGACAATAAATATCACACCTAAATTAATTCTCGTGTGTGTCCAATCCAATCAACAAGACCATTCATTTCCTAAAAGATATTAAACCATTTAAAATGTTTGCAAAATACCTCAATTATAATAATTTAACACAAGAAACATTCACTTAAATAATTGTAGTTCAATTAAGAAAATAAAAATACACATATATACATATTTTTCAAAAAGATGAAATCAAGAAATTCTACTATAAGGTGAAAAATCCACACAATATCAACTACTTCTAGTCATCCTTCCTCCCTAACCTACTTCCATCTTCCATCCCTATCCTTCCTCTATTGGACTATATTGGAGCATCAACTATATTGACCTAACTCTGGATAGAACTCATAAGTGGAAGTGTAAACTCTCTAGACCAAGCTTCCCCAGCAGGCAACTAGTAGTCATCATCACACGTCTAGGGGAGCGTGAGATAACACTGTCCTCCCATGACTCTATGTTTCAGAGGATACACGGTGGGAAATGCCTCCACCCCTCCTAATAGAACTAGGGTCAACACCCTACCATGGACCATACAGTGGCACTGTGTTGCTAGGAATTTTGTCATCATATATTCAGTTTCAGGAAGTCTCGCTACCTAAAAACCATGTACTTGTCCACATATCATAGCAATGCATTTTAACCAACATAATTTCACATAGAAAGATTCATACCATATTGTTTCATGGTTGTTGTTCACGACATCAAATTTTATTATCATTATCCTTTGGCTAATGCATATCCCATTGACCTGCAGATTAGTCTATAACACAAACTCATACATATCCATGCATTATCATCATGTAAATTCATTTAATCATATCCTCAATTCGGTATCCATGTACCAACAACTTTAAATGTCAAAATTTTCAAGTTAGAAATAGATTACGTAATATCCATCATAATTCAAATAACGATAAACATTCATAGAATTCACATTCACATAGGTCCATATGTCTTAAAATTTTAAGTGTATCATTAATAGTTTCACAGTTAATAGAAAATAAAGATGATTAGGCCTTAACTAATTCTAACTATCTAAGTCAAAAGGTGGAATTACATACACCCAACATTCAGGAAACATATTCCTGAGGTGGTAAAAAAACTGAGGGATTATCTCGTTGCAAGGTCTCTACATCCTCCCAAGTAGCATATCCTGGGCTATACTTGTCCCTCTAGACCTTAACTTGGTTTACCAAATGGTTCATGAGCTATCGGACCATACGGTCCAATATGCGTAACAGTTTGAGCAAGAGGGTTCATGCATCTGATACCTGCAATTCCTTCCAATTCAGTTTATGATATTTGTCAGCAACATAATGACGTAGAATAGATACATGAAAAACATTATGAGTTTTGTGCAAGTGGGGTGGCAGTATGAGACGATAGGCAATGGGTCAAATTCTCTCTTGGATTTTGAAAGGTCCTATAAATTGAGGTGACAACTTTGTCCCCTTCCTGAACCAAATAGTACTCTTATTAGGCATGATACGAATGAAAATTTGATCTCCCACCTTATAACTTTGGACAGTCCTATGTGCATCAGCATAACTTTTTTGTCTATCTTGTGCTTCCTTTAGTCGTTGCCTAATCAGAATCGCCTGTTCCTCCATATATTGAATCAATTATGACCCAATTGTCACTCGGTATTCTAACCTTTCCCAACTCAACGGTGTCATGCATGGCCTTCTATACAGAGCTTCATAGGGTGGCATTCCAATGGAGCTATGAAAATTTTTATTGTAGGTGAACTCTACCAAAGGTAGGTACTTCTCCCAATGGGTTTTATTATCCATAACATACATCCTAAGCATGTATTCCATAACTTGATTTACTCTCTCAATTTTCCCATTTGTTTCAGGATGATATGTTGTGCTTAAGTCCAACTGAGTTCCCAATGCTGACTGCAAACTTGTCAAAAACCTAGATGTGAATCGGGAGTCCCTATCTTAAATGATCTTCTTGGGTAACCCATGCAGACGAATGACCTCACTTATAAACATGCGTACCACATTAGTGACATCATAAGTGTCTCTAACAGGAATAAAATGATCACTCTTCATCAACTTATTACCTATCACAAGAATGGCATTGTGTCTATGCAATGTGAGTGGAAATCCCACAACAAAATCCATATAAATGGATTCCCACTTGGAAATAGGAACATCATGCCTTTGTAGGAGACCTGTCGAGTGGTGGCAGTCATCCTTCACTTGTTAACACTCTAGGGACTTGGAAATGAAAAGGACTACATCACGTTTCATGCCTACCCAGAAGAAAAGCTTCTTCATTTCTACGTACATTTTCTTCACACCCGTGTGTGCACAATAAACTTCTCTATGGGATTCCTTGAGTATGATGCTTCAAATATCCCCACCTTCGAGGATGTACATCCTTCCATGATATCTTAATAATCCATCTACTTCTAGGAAATATCCTTCATACTTTGGATCTAATTACCTCCCACTCTGGAAGGTTGAAGTAACCTTTAAATACCAAGTGTCTCCAAGAAGTTCCCCCAACACTCGCTCCCTCAGATTAACTTTTAAGGGTACCAAGGAGAAGGCATGTGGTCTCCTGCTCAGGGCATCTGTGACCACATTCTCCTTTCCCTTGATGTATGAAATTTCAAAATCGTACTCACTCATAAACTCACTCCATCACCTCTGCCTGGCATTCAGATCCCTTTGAGTGAAGAGATTCTTTAAGCTTCCATGGTTTGTTTTGAGCTCAAAGCTTCACCCCACTATATAATGCCTCCTAAGCTTCATAGCTAGCATTACAGTTGCCAACTCTAAATCATGAGTAGCATAAATCTCCTCATAATGCTTCAACTTTCTTGACGCATACACTATCACTCCCCCATCCTGCATTAGCACAACCCCCAGTCCTTGCTTTGAGGCATCAATGCAGACTGTGAAGTGTTTTTACATAACTGGCACTCATAGAATTAGCGCACTAGTTAGTACCTCTTAAGTTTGATGAATGTAATATCACATTCCTCTGTCCATTCATACCTGACCCCCTTGTGTTGCAAGGTGGTGATGGGTTTCTCTATATTAAAGAACCCTTCCACAAACCTTCGATAATAACCAACTAGCCCCATGAAGCTTCTCAGATCATGATAATTTTTCGGCACTGGCCATTCCATAATGGCCTTCACCTTTTCTAGGTCCACAGGGATTCCTTCACCGGAAATGATATGACCTAAATAGTGAATCTCTTTCTGGAAGAAAGAACACTTCGACAACTTGCTATCAATTTTTTCTCTCCAAGGCATGACAAAACCACTCAGAAGTGTTCCTCATGTTCCCTTTCGTTCTTTGAATAGATGAGGATATCATCCAAAAAGACTTGTACAAAGCATTCCAAGTATTTTTAGAATACACCATTCATGAGGCTCATGAATACAGTTGGCGCATTGGTCAAACCAAAAGGTACTACAACGAACTCGTAATTCCCAAAACGACTTCGAAAGGCAATTTCAAGAATATATCCTTCCTTAATCCTTAACTGGTGATACCCTGATCGCATATCATTTTTTGAGAAAATTGTTGCTCCTTTCATCTGATCAAAGAGGTAATCTATTTGTGGCATTGGGTACCTATTTTTCACTGTAGCATGATTCAATTCCTTGTAATCTATACATAGTCGTAAGGAACCATCCTTCTTCTTGACAAAAATTATTGGTGCACCCCAAGGTGAGACACTAGGCCTTATTAGCCCTAAGTCATGCAGTTCCTTCAACTGCATCTGCAACTCACAAATTTTTGGCGTCATCATCCTATATGGTGTCTTTTAAATTGGATCTGCTTTTAGCTCAATGGTAAAATCAATATCCCTCTCAGGAGGTAACCTAGGCAACTCTTTCAGAAAAACATCCTCAAACTCCGACAATACTGAATATTGATCCATGGAATGTCCTTTCCCTTCATTGACTCCTTCCACTACATATAATCGAAAACCTTGCCTCATGCAACGTTTAACCTTCATGTTCGAGATAAATCGTAGAGACACCTTCCTCCATACATTGTGGATCTCTATTGACCTTCCTTCATCGTCAACACAAAGCACCATTTTTGCGAAAAAATATACCATATCTCGATGGGCTTCTAACTGGTCGATTCCAATGATTAGTTCATATATCCCTAGAGTAGTGATGTACACCTTCAAACTAGTAGTACACACTCCCAAGTCTACTATACAATTATCGATGTTAGGTCCTACCGCTTGTTTTTCCCCTGAAGCCATCTCAACTAGTTTAAATTCATCGTTCTCGTAGGATACCAACCCAAACTTTTCTAATGCACAAGGTGAAATGAAACTATTTGTAGCACAAGAATCAAATAAAATATTAACATTGACATGATTTAGTGTACCTTATGACTCCACCACAGTGGGTTGATGCTCTACCTGGTGGTTATAACCGATGCATAAATCTGGTGGCTACTACTCACTCTTCCCATCATAGCCTTTCCTTCTCTATGCACAAATCTTGCTTGTGACTCTGGAAAATCATGCTAGTAATGAGGTCCTCCACACCCCTAACAAGTAACATGAGATGGAACCTTCACACTGCCTTGTGACAGACTCTAAAATGAGTTCCTTCCCCTGGAACCCCTACCCCTACTAACTTCTCCCAGACAAGGGCATGGACCTACCTGCATCGTTGGTAATGAGTGGAATGATGCGCTCATTGTCATTGAAATACCTGTTGTAACTTCTCTAGGAGCGGCTCTATTTCCATAAGGAGGAGGCCTAGATATTCCTCCCTTGGAGAAATTTCTAGGTGCCTTCCCCATGAATCGAGGATGTTGTGGAAAGGTTGACCTCATACCTTCATTTAAGCTCATATGCTCCTCTGCATAACGATCATTTTCAACTGCTTCAGCTACTGATGATGATTTCCACATCTGTACTATGGCCCTTATCTTAGGGTTTAACCCATACACAAAATGTTCTTATTTTCATTGATCGATATCCATGTACGAGACGTATTTTACTAACTCCATGGACCTGATCTCGTACTCTTCCAAGGTCTTGTTTCCCTGAACTAGAGCATGAAGTGCTCCTACCCGTTGTTCCTCATAGTAAGAAGGAAAATATTTCCTTCAGAACATTTCCTCAAAAATATCCCATAAGATGGTGTCTTGGGTAAGGTGAAACTGCCTCTCCAGATTACTCCACTAGTTCAAGGCACTATCCCTCAACTGAAAGATCATTATCTCTACCTTTGGTGTGGAAGCATAGTCTCTTAAGGCAAAACATCATGTCATTCCTTCCAACCATGCCTCTGCATGTTCACTTGCACTACCCCCAGCAAACTCTAGGAGTTTGATCTTTTGTAGTTCTCTGGTGATGTCCCCTGGTGGAGGCCCTCCCTCTAAGTCCCTCGATGCTTCAGGGTTAACCACTCTAGAAGGTGGGGGTTCCACTTCGACCTCCGCTGACTAACACCCTTTTAATGTCTCATTAATAGCCTCTAAAGAGTGCAAAATGAGATCTAATTCAGGTGATGGTGGTGGCAGAGTCGGCGATGGTGGTCCTTGCGACGATGGCCCTCGGCCTCAATTTCCCCAAGTCCTAACCATCTTGAATAACTGAATCTGCATCAACCAAATGCTTATCATGGAAAATTTTAATGCATTCCACATTTGCTCAAACTTGTACTTGAAAACATAGAGTTATGCATAAGTTTCTTATTCTTGTCTGTAAACAGACATTACTCCTATAAGATGAGTGGTTAAAGGTCAGGGTCAAAATCCTCTAAGCTTGGTAACTTTTTCGGGTAAGTTTCTAGCCGTCTTTCCTTGCTAGGTAATCTAGCGTTGTGGGACACTTGTTGATTACCCTTACTTACATGTTTTATCAAGCATCTAACTCTTATGTGTATCAACATGCACCACTCATGTTAATCCACTGATAATATTATTTGCAATACACTAAATATCATAATTATTTATTTATTAATTATTAGCATTAATTTACATAGATAAACTATCTCTAGTTGATTCATGAACATTAATTAGTTAAACACTCTTCCATTAAAATATGATTATAATTCCTATAGATTTGGCTCTTATAATATGTATATAAACCCCTTTTTATTAAATATACCTTTTATAACCATAAATAATTTATTTATATGTCTAACCATGCATTATATATTTATAACCATAAAATAGTTTATTTATACACTTCATAATTTAATTCAAAATTTATTTATATATAATTTAAATCAAAATTATTATATATATATATATATAATATATAATATATAATATATAATACAGTAATTATATACAATTATATTTATAAAAATTAAAATAAATTAAAAATCAAATCAAATAAACAAACAAATAAATGGAATTAAAATTCACTTAAATAAATTATAGTAAAAAGAAATGCAAAACAATGTGGGGTCAACACATGGCCTTGCATGTCTATGTGCCCATCCCCCCCTGTTGGATTACTGAGAGGGGGGGTGAATCATTAATAGCGTAATTATAATCATTTTTCTTCAAATGTTATATCAATGTATAATTATTATCCAATAATGAGCAGTAAGAAATAAACAATCACACACATACACAGTACACCAGTGTTTTACGTGGAAACCCAAATCGGAAGAAAACCACGAAATGATTTTTCTTATATGTCTTGAAGAATTACAAGCACCAACTTCATTTTTTTTCCAGCTGCAACTGGAAGGAGGCTCCAACCCCCTAGTTTCTCAGGCTACAACCTGAGGGAAGCTCCAACTCCCCATTTCTCTAGCTACAACCAGAAGGAGGCTACAACCCCCAATGTTCTCCGGCTACAACCGGAAGGTGACTACAACCACCTTTCCTTGCCCCGTCCTGCCACCCTGAAGTAGAATTAGAATGATGGAACCACAGTGAGATATATCGATGTAAACTTGTATCATTAAATCTGAACCATGCATCAACCTGTACCTCAACCTGTAATCAACCTGTACCATAAACAAGTGCATCAACCATGCACCAACCTGTAATCAACCTGTACCATAAACAAGTGCATCCAACCATGTACCAAGTATGTAAAAGACATGTGTCAACTACTCATCAACTATGACTCATCAATATGTACCAACATCATCAACTATACACCTCATGTATGTGCGCCAACTCATCAACTACTTGTCTCAACCATGT
>ML799679.1:518995-560526 GCA_009831015.1 Picea engelmannii
AAAAAACAATAATGATTCATATTTACATCAAACAATATTGGGTCCATTACCCAAGCCTTTGTGCTACGGGGCTTTCTTCAAGGGTTGACATCAATGACAACCAAACTTAATCAACACCCCCCACCTTCGTACAACAAAAGATCAACACTAAAACCCCCTCACTTTTCTCCCTCATTTCATTTGTTAGGGTTTTGGTTCATTCTTTCTGAGTGGATGTGCATAGGATTGGCCATTGTTTGAGATTCAATCCCATAAAACCCATACCTTTCTTTGTTTCCGGGGTTTTATTATAGCAAGATTTTCCTCACCCCATGCAATCTTGCACAGAAGGCCTTTTTCCATTTCCCTATGCAGACTTTTCATCCCTTTTTACAAATCCCAGAGCTAAAAATACATGTTTCCACATATATGCACCTTACCTACTATACAGCATCCGTATATGTAGGTTGAACCACTACAACTCGCGTACATCGGGAAATGTTCCCAAAAATGAAAAATAATGTCGGGTTTCCATGTCACGACAGGATATAAATGATCCGTGGCCTTCCATATACTCGAAACTTTCCGACTCGACCCTTCAGTTACACTTGAAGGCTATAAATGGATCAATTCCGAGCTATGGAAAAGAGGAGAAAGAATTCAACTTTGAGAGAAAAGTTACTCTGGAGGAATTATTCACTTCACATTGAGTTTGCATCCTTTTATCCTTTAATTCTAAACACAGTGTCCATCCCCCAAGATCTTCCCTTATTAAGTGAGAACTCCATTGTCTCTCTTACATGAGCTTGCCTTTGGTGGAGGATTGAAGTGGTGGAGGCCTAGCTGGAAGGAACTTAGTTTCTCGGTTCTGAACCGTGTCGACACAAAAATTTGTAACTTATTCACTTATGTTGATCATATCTTAATAGAAATACTCTTGTCTTGTCCAATTGATATCTTGAAAATATTTGAATTATTATTCCATGGGTGTATTTGTTATTAATGTTAATGGATTATGTTATTGAATGTGCTAATATCATATATTATCACCATATGTTTGCTTTGCTTGGCTGTTGAGGACTAGTTACAGGTATATTGTTGTTGGAACAGGGGAAGACCCAAGGTTCAACTCTAACAACGCACTAACAAAACCTAAATACTGGCCCTTTCGGGAACACCTATGAAGCAGATGAAGTCTCAGCCGAAGTAGCAATAGGGGGGTTGCAGGACATAGGTGTCTACAACTAAGGGAAGTGCAAGATGATTCCAGAATAACAATGCAAGATAACCTAGAGAGCCTTAATAGTATTATGTTTAACCTCGCGAAGTTAGTTATATCTCTTATCTTTAATCAAGGAAAACAGTAATGCAACAACAGTATAAAAGATAGAAAACAACACAGCATCAACCACAAAGAAAATAAGATTTACGTCGTTAACCCTCTCCCTAGGGCTACGTCCACTGAACTATGTTTCTTGATATAATAGATGAAAACATATAGTTTTATCTGCGTTCTTAGTTGCATATTCTTCTCTATCTTCCTCTTTATTTTCCCTCCCTACGCACCCAGCTGCAAGGTTGATCTTCGCACCCAACTGAAGATCCAGAATACAAGAATGTTCTACAAAAAAACAATGTTATCTCTCAATATTTCTATCACCAGCCGCTCTCAAATCTTATAGATCTATTTTTATACATTTCATGACTCTTAGGCAACCCTGGACCAAATCCCAGGTGCCAAAATCCTAGGTTCTAAAACTCTAGGTGCCAAAACCCTAGGTGCCAAAAACCTAGGTCCACATAACCCGCCTTTTAAGGGCTTCGTCAACCTATCCTTCCTTATTCTTTGTGAGGTTCTCCAAAGCACCTATTAGTGTCTTCTTTCACTTGTTGACTTGTCCACGATTCATCTTCCTTGCTTCTTTGTCTTCCTTGATCTTCTCCTTTAATAGCTCGCTTTTCCTTGACCTTGCTCCTTCTTTTTTTCTTCTTTAACCACTTTGAACCCTCCTCAACTTGTGTTCCTTACGTTCTTTTCATACTTTGTCTTTCTTCTTCTTTAATCTTTTATTTCTTCCTCAGTACATGACCAAGGGCCAACAAGCCCCCAACACTCACATGTGACTCATCTCAAGTCAGGGTTTAACCTTCTATATTACTTTGACTGTAGACTGTATGGAGAAGCCTATTCTTTCTGCTTTGTCCCTCCCTATTGTGTGGAGACTAACTTTTATGTTTCTGGTACCCAATTTCAACTGCACCTGGTACCTAGACCCTTCTTCCTTACTTTTACTAAGAGTTGTGGGGCAGCTGGTTGTCATAATACAGTTTCAACTGGCCCCCATTTACTAAACCATCCTTCCATTCTCCATTAAGGGTCTTCAACTACGCATTTCTGCCCTTTGTAACATAGGAAACCTTGAATGGGCCAAGTCAGTGTGTCTTGAACTTTCCTGGATGCTTCATGAACTTGTTGTCGTATAGAAGTACCAAATCTCCTTGTTTAAATGCTTTCTTCTTGATATTTTTGTCATGGTAAGCCTTTTCTCATTCTTTTTGTACATGCTGATGAAATCCTACAATGAACCTATCTTCCTCTAGTTCCATCAACTGCACAAGTCTGTCTTGAACAACATCGGTGTCATCCATACCTGTGAATGTTGCAATTCTTAAACTAGGAACCAAGTATTCCATAGGTACCACTGCTTCCAAGCCATAGACTAACTTGAAGGGAGTCTGCGTTGTTAATTTATTTCAATTAGTTCGATAAGCCCATAATGTTGTTGGAATTCTCAAATCCCAATCATCTCTATTAAGACTGCAAATCTTGGTCAGCGTTGTCTCCAAAATCTTATTGAAAGTTTCAACTGTACCATTTTCCTATGGGTGGTATGGTGTGCTCTTCTAAAGGCGAACTTCGAACTCCTGATTCAAGGCTTCAATAGTTGTGTTAATGAAATGTGTGCCTTGATCACTCATAAGGATCTTCGGGCATCCAAATCTGGTTATGATATCATCAAAGATGAACCGCACAGTTGTAGTTGCACTACATTCCTTAACTTCTCTTGCTTCTTCCCATCTATTCAAATACTTTGTAGCAGTGATAATGTATCGAGATCCTGTGCGCTTTCTTGGTGGCTTGATAGGTCCCAGAGAGTCAATAGCCCATTTCTCAAATGCATGTATAGTCAACTGAGGTGCTAAAGTCATCTCATCTCTTTTGGATGGCTTCCCCACTCTTTGGCATACATCGCAAGATTTTTAGTATTCCTTTGCTTCCTTATGTAGAGTGTGCCACCAGAGGCCATCTCTAAGAACCTTCTGTGTTGTTTATTTACCTACATAATGTCCTCCTGCAATACCTTCATGTGCTTCTGCAAGAATTAATGGTCTTTCTGCCTCCATAACACATCTTCTTAAGATCTCATATGGTCCCATCTTATATAACTATCCAACTATAACTTGAAAATATGCAGCGTGAACTACCAACTATTTCTTCTGAAGAACTGTATATTCGTAAGGTGTCATTCCTGTGGATAGGAACCAGACTATCTCGACGAAGTGATCATCGAATTTTTTGATGGCCAACTATTGTGCATATGGTACTGTATCATCCAAGCTAGTAGGTTCCTCTCCATGTTCTAACCTGGATAAGTGGCTAGGTCCCTTATTCATTATTCCTAGCTTGACCACTATCTCAAAGTCGTACTCCTAGAATAATAGTAGCCATCTGCATATTCTTCCCCCCAACATTGGCTTGTTGACTAAGTACTTTAATACTGAATGATCAGTGAACATATTAAAATGTCCTCCCATCAAGTAGTGTCTAAACTTTTGCAGTGCATACACCATAGTTAAGCCTTCCCTTTCAGTGGTAGTATAATTTATTTCATATGTAGAAATCTTCCTGCTAGCAAAATCTATAGGGTGGTCAATATCTCCTGCACATGGTTGTGCTAAAACTGCTCCTAATGCAATGGATGAAGCATCAACATGAACATGGAATTTCTTACTCCAATCTGGGAAAACCAAAATAGGCGCAGTGACCATTTTTTTCTTCAATGTGTCAAAGGTCTATTGGCATTCCTTTGTCTATTGGAACTTACTATCCTTCTTTAATAGCTTCTCCATAGGTGATGTGATCTATGTGTAACCCTTGATAAACTTTTTGTAGTATCCAGTTTGTCCCAATCCAGTGTGCAACTTCCTAACTGAAGTAGGAGGAGGTAGATCAACAATGATAGCAATCTTGGAAGGATCTACCAACAACCCCTGCTTACACATAATGTGTCCTAACAACACTCCAAAAGGAGAAAATAAAATACACTTCTTCAAGTTCAGGGCAATCTGACATTGCCTGCACTTATCTAGCATTAATCTCAAACATTCAATATGATCTTTCAATAGGCTAAAAATGGTCCAATCATCAAAGTATGCCTCCAAAACATTATGTATAAATTCCTTAAATGCTTCAACCACCACCCTGGAAAATATTGTTGGTGCATTCTTCAAGCCAAAAGGTATCACAGTGTATTGAAAATAGCCCCATTCTATTGCAAATGTAGTCTTATTTCTGTCCTCCTTAGCAATTCAGATCTGGTGATAGCCTGAAAATCCATATGTGAATGAATAAACTTACTATCCTCCTACATTATCTAGAAATTCATCAGTAAAAGGTGTAGTGAATGGATCATGTAAACATGCATCATTCAATTTCCTTAGATCTACATAGATTTTGATTTCTCCTGACTTCTTATCCCAGACCACCATAGGACTGATCCATTCAGATTCTTCAACTGGTTCTATAATTCCTACTTTCGGCATTCTATCTAATTCAATCTTAACTTTCTCCTTGTACTTGGGATTTAGTTTGTAAGGTATTTACTTGACAGGCCTTGCATTTGGTTTCAGAGGAATTTTCATTTCTCCCATGGGTCCTTGTATGCCCTTCATTTATGTGAACTTGGTTGGAAACAAGTCTTGATATTGATGCAATAGTTTTGTAATATTACTAATAGTAGCATCATCCCAATAGTCTCCAACATTTGTTAACTTAGGTGTTTTCTCTGTTCCAATATTAACTTTCTTAATTTTAATAGGCTTCCCAATAAAAGGTAATTCAATCCCTGGCCCTTCTATGTCTCCTTTTCCTTGAGTTTTGAAGATGGTCACATTCCTAGGGTCATCATCCTCATCAACATTAATATTATAGCAACCCTATAACCGCTAAGGAGGCGCAGTCCATTCATCTTCTTCTTGTTCAAGAGGGAGGTTATATACTTCCTCAAAGACCTTCTATCTTACAATTTGTAAAGCCTGATCTATTGTGGGGTACTGAATTTCAAATAGGAATGTAGCTATAAAATTTTGGGTCATACCATACCAATCTATGGCGTCCAAGTGCAATCCTGCTTGAAGATACCAGTTGATAGGTGTAGTATCTAAGGTGTTAATGAACTTATGTACCCATTGTTCTTTAGGAATGTTGCTCCAGGATTTCTCACAGCTTCCCACATGGATCTTAGGGAAACTATGACCTGTGTATCGAACTTCACAACCTTCATCTTGATCTGAAAAACACACTTTCATCAAGGTGCGACATTGTACCCACTCCACGATGTTCTTTGTGTGAGCTTCCCACCATCTAGTTGGTGTTGCTTTCAAGGCTTCATCTAGTGCCAACCACCTATGTTATACTGGTACAATTCCTTTGAATTCAAATAGAAATGTTTCTAAATTATTCAAGACATCAAATGTAGGAAGATTACTTACTTTTGTGCCAATCCAGCGAACTGCCTTAGTCAATCTAGCACACCTCCACGTAGAAGCTTCATACATTATGTTCTTCCAATTTTCCAATGCTTCCTCTGAATCCGATGAGCATGCACTTTCACTTCACCAACTCAGATTTCCATCCGTTGTAGGATTAATGTAATCCTATTGCCCTATTTTCAGTTTATAGATGTTCTCCAGCTCATATGTGTGGTCTTCTTCTCTTATAGGTTCTGTGTATCTGCGACCTTCATCAGGATCAAGAGGTGCAATGACCCTAAGGCCATTACCTTCAAATGTCATTCTTCTCTTTTTCAAGTCAACAATATTAAAATTGTTGAAATCCCAATCAATACCCAATAGTGTAGGATAAGGACAGTTGGCATCAACAATCTCAATCACTTTGAAGTCTGCTAATGTCCTTATTTCGTCAATGTCTACAGGGAAATTCTCTAGTCTTCCAAAGGGGCTCACTGCTTGTTGATTAGCCATCTTGAGCCTAATAGGAGAGTAAACCAATTTAGGTTTTCCCATCAATTCCCAAGTCTACTTCGTCATAAAATTTACTTTTGATCCCAGGTTGAGGACCACATAGTCCATGTCGTAGTCTCCAATATGAGTACTAATGTGTAGCTCCTTGCTTGTCCTCCTTTTTCTAGATACTTGATTCACAGCTCTACTCAGCAGAGGATATACTCTTCCAACTTTGTACTATCTTATTAGGTGTTGTAGTTCATGCACAACTCTTTCATCTTTAATCAAATTAATGCAAGTATACAAGAAGTCCACAAGATTGCTTACCTATTTTCCTTGTCTAGGTAGGGTGAACTAATCAAATGTTGGAGTCATTTCACATTCTATTACTTCTGGTTCTTCCATAGATGAAGAAGCATGTTCACCTACAAATTCTCTCCTTGCTTCTTCAAAAGTATGCTTCTCTTTCCTTGGCTCAAAAAATGGTGCCTTCTCTACAACTCTTCTGATCCCTTATCCATCTGTAGTCTTCCCTGGAGTCACCCTATCTTCTCCTGTAACATCACCTCCTCTAGTAATGACAACAACTTTGGGTTCCTCACTGCGAGGTTCAGCTGATATTAGTTGGACTTGTTGGTTTCCACCTCGTATTTCCTAGAGTTTAGGTAATAGTATTGTACAATCTTCAATGACATGGTCAAATGAATTACAATAGTTGCAAGTAGTGCAACGGTTCTGAAAATACCTTGCCAAATAACCTGGTTGGGAACAATTATAGCAAATAATCTGACCTCGACCCATACCTCCTCCTCGTCCTCTTCCTTTGAATCCACCGTGAGGGTTGAAGTTTCCTCTTCATGGGGAATTGAACTGCGCATTATTTCCTTCTGAATGTAATTCTCCTTGAATTCTATATGCATCCCTTGATATTTCATGCATGAGGTCATAATCCCTACAGTCCTTCTCATCATGCCCCACAAATTTGCAGAATGTTCAATAAATATTGGTGGGTGTTTGGACATATTTCTGCATATAATAACATTCACCGGGGCGATGTCTAGTTCTACATACCTCACACCATGGTATACTATCCTGCTTCAAATGGTTAGGGGCTCCAGAAGCCAAGTATATGTTAAACAAGGGACAATGCTCTTTGTCATGACCCTCTGATTTACATCTCATACACCAGATGTCTTCTCTTTTCTCCTTTCCTTTGTCCTTCTTCGTGTCTTCAACCTATAAAAATAAACTAGTTAATTGATTCAAAATCTGACTCATACCTTGACTGGATTCTCCTACAGGGGTTTCTTCTAGTTTCATGGTAATTTATAATGCCTTATCCTGCAAAGAGAACATTCATTCCATCAAAGGAACTCTAATGTGTGGCAGGAGGGCAGCGATGAACCATTCCTTATGTTGTTCCTATGGAATTTAAAAACTTAAGTGACATGTCTGGGTCTTAAACCTATGATCAAATTCCCAAACAGGTTCAGTGACCTTCTGTTGATCTCCTTTAACTCTATAATGCACTGTGACTCCGACTTAGGTTTCTTGAACTCCGCACTCAACGTAGTATTCATGTCATTCAGTGGCTTAGGCTGAACAAATCCTATAACAAATTTCATATACCAGCTCAATGCGTGATCCCTCAAGGTAGTACTAAATTGGGCTCTCTTAACAACTTCGTCGGTGAATTTCTTAATGCTCCATACAGCTTCACATAAAAACCAGTGTTGGTCAGGATCCTCAGATCCATCTCCTCTCAAAATGGGTAACCTCATTTCATTTTCCATAGATCTTCCTTGGTTTCTTGACTGAGTATGTACTAAACCGCTTGTAACAGTACTATGAGTGCTCTAATTAATCTAGTTACTTTGATTACTTAATGTTGCTAAAACAACAGGAGGAGTAATAATACTTACTTCAACAGTAGGTGCAGTCCCTGAAGTTTCTGGTTCGTCTCGGCGAAGTTCTTCAACCTCTACTTCCGCTTCCCTTGTGAACTCTGAATACTCTTCGTCTACTCTCCCCGCTTCTTCTCCACTGTAGAAATCTTTCTCTTATGCCAATGGTTTGTAACTCTACTTAAATAATTTTTCAAGGGGAACCTTCCTGAATGATCTCCCATTGCGCGTGTGTCCAGCCTCTATGTCACTGTCATTTTCTGAATTCTTGAACATTAGCTTTAAAAATATACTAATTATTGTATCTTTAAGATATTCTTCTCATGCAATAGAATCTTAATCTTTAGCTTCAAAAGGTGTAGAAACTTTACTCTAGGTCCCTTGAATAAATACATCTCTGCTTGACTATATGATTCTACTATGTCAATAGAAAACTCAGTAATGTACCCTCCAATAGTTATATCAAACTAGAGATCCATTGCTCTAGACACAGCGTTATCAACCCTCTTGACTTTCTTAATCAATGTCGTTGTCCAAACCACAAGTTGTCTAGATCTAATCTCAAATTGAGTGTCTACTAATCTGGCTAACCATTTGTATAACTCCTTATGAAATCCAACAAAGAAAATCCCATGCACGTCAATAAAGATTTATCTCCCAACCAGTCTTCGGTACTAATGCTAAGGTTCTTGTTTATGAGCTACGGCAAAGTCCCTTTCTTGTTATTCTATCCACTTATGAATCTTTGTCTTCGATGGAAACCACCTTGACATTCCCTCAAGAAGATATTGGTCTCGGAAATGGAACCATTTGTTGGCACAGGGGCAGACCTAGGGTTGAACCCTAACAGTGCACCAACAAACCCTAACTACTGGCCCTTTCGGCAACACCTGTGAAGAAGATGAAGTCTCACCTAAAGTAGCAATAGGGGGGTGAGGGGAAGTGCAATATGATTCTAGAATAACAATGCAAGATAACCTAGAGACCCTTAACAATATTATGTTTAACCTCACGAAGTTAGTTATATCTCCTATCTTTAATCAAGGAAAATAGTAATGCAACAATAGTATAAAAGATAGAAAACAACACAGCATCAACCAAAAAGACAACAAGATTTATGTGGTTTACCCCCTCCCTAGGGCTGCGTCCATAGAATTGTGTTTCTTGATATAATAGATGAAAACATACAGTTCTATCTGCGCACTTAGCTACAAATCCTTCTCTCTCTTCCTCTTTATTTTCCCTCCCTGCGCACCCAGCTGCAGGGTTGATCTTCACACCCAGCTGAAGATCTAGAATACAAGAATTTTCTACAACAAAACACTGCTATCTCACAATATTTCTATCACCAACCCCTCTCAAATATTCTATATCTATTTTTATACGTTTCATGACTCTTAGGCAACCCTGGACCGAAGCCCAGGTGCCAAAACCCTAGGTCCACATAACCCGCCTTTTGAGGGCTTTGCCAACCTATCCTTCCTTCTTCTCCATGAGGTTCTCCAAAGAACCTATTAGTGTCCTCTTCTGCTTGTTGACCTGTCCACGATTCATATTCCTTGCTTCTTTGTCTTCCTTGATCTTCTCCTTTAACGGCTCGATTTTCCTTGACCTCTCTCCTTATTTTATGCTTCTTTAACCACTTCAACCCCTCCTCAGTTTGTGTTCCTTATGCACTCTTCATACTTTGTCTTTCTTCTTATTTAATCTTTACTTTCTTCCTTAGTACATGACCAAGGGCCAACAATTGCTTCGGGTCAAGTGCTCAATGGTGGACTTCATCGAACGTCTGGATGAGGTAGGCCATTTATCTTGTCTTGCTAGCATATTTGTTTGTATAGCATACTTGAGAATATAGTTGATTTCTGCAGTCATTTTCGTTTGTTGTGGTTTTCCCCTACCCATAGAGAGATTTTCTTTGTAATAGAATTGGCGACCATACAGGGGATTGAATCTTATTTCTTGGGGTTTGGAGTGTTATTCTCCTTAGATTGCTCTCGTTCACATTGTGTTTCTTTTCATATCATTGCTTGATAGCCTCTATTCACTCTGGGTCTGAGTTCTCCTTAGCCTAGCTATGTTTTGACACATATACGTGGGTTTTTGCTTGACATTCGTGTATATATGTGTGTCGTCCTTCTGCAAGCTGTGTCCATATGCGCTTTTCCCTTGAACAGTCGCGTACATCAACCTATTTTTAGTGTTTGTTGGGTTTGGTGGTTTTGGGGTAGGTTTTGATGATTGTTGAGTCTTCTTGGGTCTCTGTAGTGACTATTAAGTGTCTGTGGGATGACAGGAAACCTGTATTTGGTTGAATTTTTGGGCGGTGCCTTTCACATCATCTTTTCATTTTGATTGTCCTTGTACATTGGATTGGGTGTTTTTCTCCTTGGTATCCTACTTGAGTTGTCTCTTTCTATACACAGTAGAGTCTTAATATATCAAGTTGTTGTTCAGTCCATGCACTTTCATTTTTCTTATATTGAAAATACAAAACTATTAGGCATTTTTCATTGATTGGCATTTTGATCTTTTGAGTCTTTGTCATTTATCTTAGTGCATGTAAAGAAAGATTGCATTTTTATTTAGAATTGCATAATTGAATTGAAAATTGCATTTTAAAAAAAATTGAAGTTAGGACTTTGTATTGTATTCATATTTACTTTACTTGTTGAGGCATAACATCACTAGTTTCACGACCACACCTTTTGGGTAAGCACGTCCGTTAAATTTAATGCTATAATTTAAAATTGATTAGTAACGATTTTATTTTCTAGGGTGCACAAACTAGCTTAGGATTTAGTGCCTTGCAATAGGATTTTGTGAGTAAAATTCTCCAAGGTTACTAAATCAACATATGTGTCTGACTAAGGGAGTGGAGAAATCCATTATATAATTGGTAATATCAGGAGGCTCCACTTACACCAGAGTTAATCACGAGGTCACGCGAAGCCGGTTGAAGGGATATCCCCCCGATACCTTCTTAGCGTCAGAGATATTTCTGGTGATCTATTCATATCTGGGTATCTTGCTAGTTCCCTTACCTCTGTGAGAGGCAGTGATTTCAAGGTTTCGGGCTTTGCTACCCTTCCCATACGGTGGACCCAACTTACTATTGATCACCTTTCCATCAGTTATATAGTGGTTGCTTAGTTGCTTGACTTAGGGGTCACATAGGTTACTTGCAGGGGCTATTCTGTAGGTACCCTTATAACACAACACACAACACACAACCTTTATAGAGGATTAACTCTCTGGGAGGATCTGAACGAATGGTTGTTAATCCCATGAGGGCCCTTATAACTGATTATGTTACCTCTGATCTTTAGCAGGGAGTCAGACAACACACAACCTTTATAGAGGATTAACTCTCTGGGAGGATATGAACGACTGGTTGTTAATCCCACGAGGGCCCTTATAACTGATTATGTTACCTCTGATCTTTAGCAGGGAGTCTCAGGCCCCTCTTAGGCGAGGCATACATACTTGAGGGAGGGAGGCCCCTTTCAACCACTTTATCCTGTTTGTGTGCATATTGGTCATTTGATTATTTTTGGTGTTCTCTTTGATTACTAGTTGGCCTTAGGATTTGTTTTTATATCTTGAGTATTAATTCATCGTGGAGTCGGACCAGCTTCCCCGCCGGTCTCGCCGCTTATTATTGTTACCACCGGATTTCGTGTAGTTTCCTTCTAAAAGGCGTAGATTTATTAGACGTGGTACACACACCTCCACTTTTCAGACTTGTGATTCTACAAGTATGAGTACTGAACTGAGTCATCAAAATACTGGGAGTCCCTCAACTCCCACACCTACTATAGTTAATGGCACCCCTTCGACTCCTGCAACCACAATGGTTGTAGTGTTGAAGGAACCTATCATCATTGTTTCCCATCCTATAGTGAATGCTCAACCTATTACCACGAACCCATTTGGGTCTCTTGGTTACTCATTGGGCTATAATGTTTAGTCCATCCCTATGTTCTCTAGTCATTTTTCCTATGGTATGCCGAATTTTACCTTGCAGTTTTCAAACTCCATCCCAAATATTGGCCCTAATGCTAGCATTGGACTTGGGGGAACAACTCCTCCTTATACTCCATTCTAGTTTGGTGGCTCTCAGATCCCTCAAACGACTCCTAATATGGGAGGCATTCCTTCTTTTAAACTCGGGTCTAATCCTGTTGCTTCTGGTTAGAGAAACCAACCTGGCGGACAAGATTCTACTCAATTTCCATCCTATACCCTCACCTCCTCAGTGTCGATTCTGAACAACAAATTTGGCATGGCGAATCCACCTTTATCTTCCGGATTGACACCTGGAGGAGGTCATTTTCACACTTTGGGAAACCCCCAACCCAAATCCACTCTGGCTGGGGTAAATTTTTATAATCCCCATCATAACATTCCTACTGGAATGATTCCCAACCAACCTCTTATGAATAAGCCTGGAGGAGGGTCTTACAATTTCGGACAGGGCCATGGTGCTTACCAGAACTATTGATGGGCTGCAGTTCCCCAAACACAATCTTTCCAGGGAGCTTGGGGCCAAATGTCACAACCCCCTCTCCCTTTTCTGGCCATGCTCAACCTGCCATAATTTTATAAGTTGATGAACGACCCTGTGTTTCATGATCCTACATGGCCCCGCATTCCCACCAAGCTTCCTTCAGACATTCTAAAATTCAAAGGTAAGAATGGTGAGGTTCATGGTGATCACATCACCACCTTTCACCTATGGTGCTCTTCGAATTCCCTTAATGACGATTCCATTTGGTTAATATTATTTCAACGCACCCTCATAGGGGTTTCCACAAAATGGTATATCGAGCTACCTAGGGGGGCATATGGGACCTTTAGTCAGATGTTGCTATTCTTCCTTAACCACTTCCAATTGTCCGTTCATTACGATGTTGTCCTAGAACTTCTATCGACCTTATTCCAGGACACAACCACTCATATCTCAGATCACATCTAGGAGTGGCATAAATGGAAGAGGTTGATCAAGACCTGCATTCCCCCAGATTTCCTGTTAGAATGGTTCCTTAAGTCCTTGCAACCTTGTATCTCGAAGGATGTTGCTACATCCGGGGTTACATTTGAGGAAGAAGCAATATTCAAAGCCCATTATTTAGATATTATATATGCTCAGTCTGGGATGTTATACCAGATTCTTCCTGATGCACCAAGGTCAAACTATGACCCTATACAAAATCTCGGACCTCATGTTGATGGCATTGTAGGCTCTGCCAATGTGAAATCCGCAGACTCGGTGACAAGCCATTTGAAATATTTGTCTCTAAACTAGTCTGCAGGAGGGACAACTTCATCTGTGTCTTCCAATCCCACTTAGTCAGCAGATGTACATTCCATGCAATTGTCAACCAGCCCAAATGGTAACCAGCAACCAAGCGGGAATAAGAAGAAAGGACATAATAATAATCGTAAGGGTGGGAAGAATAATAATAAACCCAAGGACAATGGTAATAATGAGAAGATAAATAATAATGTTGGTGAGGGAAAGAAATAAAGGTATAAGGTGAAATTTTCCTGTAAGCTTTGTACAGATGATCATCTTACTTATTTATGCCCTAAACTTGCATAATTTTTTAGGCTCTTATCTCTATTGCCTACCATGTTGATGAATCTTTGTCCACATAACCATCACATGGCCTCGAGCTCCTCAAATGTCGGAAATGTGGCTGGTGGAAGTCAAAACCCACTGACACAAGACAGTGACCGTTTGTGCATCAATATGGTCAATTCTTATGTTAATGTAGCCACCCGGTCTCACGATTACAGTTCTTCACAGACTATACCTGGTCTAGAATCTCCTCCTCCTCCTCCGGAGATGCACTTGCAGATCGAAAAACCAGATCCATTGCCTCGTATTCCAAAAGGAGTACTTAAGCGCTCTACCCACAATCAAAATGCTAGAGCCACCCAGAATTACTTTATTGTTGAGGACCTGGGTCAAACCCCTTATGTGATGTCGGCTCTAGAGGTACTCCAGACTTTTCCTTCACAGAGGAATGCCTTTCTTTCTGCGTTAGGATCTCTAGACCCCAGTTGTTCGAAATTTATCAAGTTTGATGTCATATATGTGAAGCCTCGCTTTCCTTACCATGTGGCATTCCAAATCCACATGGGGTACTCAAAGTATACCATCAAACATACGCTTTTTTATGAAGGCGTTGCTACGTGCTTGATGTCCCTGATCTGTTGGAAATATCTTGTCTCCCTGATCCTCTCTCAATCTCCAACCATGTTGATAGATTTTGACGGTCATTCCTTCTGCCCTCGCAATATTCTCCCTGCCTTTCCGGTCCAGTTAGGTGGGAAGATGGTAGAGGTGGATGTCGAGGTGGTTGATGTGCCCCTTGATTATAACTTGTTACTAAGACACAATTGGACTTATGTTATGGTTGTCGTTGTATCATCCTTCTTCCCCACTCTTTGTTTTCCTCGCGATGGGAAGATTATGACGGCGACCAATTATCCTTTGCGTATTCTATCCCCAATGCATCTATTGGACCATCAATCCTTGTGGTCGAAAATTCTCATTTTGCAACTGAGAATATTGGTGTTGGAATGTATTAATCCCTTATGGGTACCTTCAACTTCATGGCACCAATTCACCTTGTTTACACCATGTCTAGTAGGCTTGTTTCGTCAGAGAGGTCCATTCCTTTCCGCACGTCCTATTTTAACAATCCTTGGACCCTACCTTCCTTGAATTTATCTTGTGAAGGTCATTCACATGCTAGAATGGACATGCCACTATTGGCAGTAGAGATTGCACATCAAGTTGTTCTTGACTAGACTTTTGTCGATCCCGATCCTATTATCTTGCTGAAGGACGAGGAGGATCATTTTCTTAATCCCGTGTGGGCCACTTCGTTATCTTGTTCACATGACTACCTCAATGACACTTTTCCCTCAAATGAAGCTATCATTGAAGCCATCAATGGTTCTGACAAACCTTGGGATGATATGCATCATCGCTCTTATTTTCTCCCAGATATTGCTAGAATCGAGCAAGATGACTTTCGATCTACTTTGAGCGAGATAGTCAGTCACGTTGTAGTTTCAATTGATATGCATGACATTTTTTCCAAAGGAAATATGGCAAGTATCTCTCCTACTGTCACAATCGATATCTCTCGTACCCCTGGCAATATTGAAAATGTACACATCGGTGCGGATTGTTCGCCAAAAGAAATCTTGATCTACTTCGAACTCTTCAAGTAATTCTGATATGTATTTGCTTGGTCATATGAAGAGATGCCAAGAATTGTCCCTTGAATTTTCGAGCATGAGATTAGAACTTATATGGATGCTAAGCCTATTCGACAATGTCTTAGAGATGTCAATCCCCAGAAGGCCCCTACTATTAAGGAAGAGGTATAGAAACTACTTAATGTTGGCTTTATCTACCCAGTTCCCTTGATTGAATGGGTATTCAATCTCGGCCATGCGAATAAGAAGCAAGGAAACATCCATGTATGCATGGAATTTCGTGACCTGAATAAAGCCTGTCCTAAAGACAACTTCCCAACACCTTTCATCGATCAGATTCTTGACTAGTGTGTGGGTAGCGAAGTGTTTTCTTTCATGGATGGATTTTTAGGGTATAACCAAATTCAAATTAAACCCGAGGATCAACACAAGATGACATTTATTTTTCCTTGGGGTACTTTCGCATACTAGAAGATGCCTTTTGGCCTTAAAAATGTTGGAGCATCCTTCCAACGTGCTATGACCTTCTCATTCCATGATCTTAAGTATATAGTCGAAGCTTATCTTGACAATATTGTTGCTCACTCTCGTAAGAGAGTGAATCACTCTAAGCACCTTCGGATAGTTTTTGAAAGATGTTGTCATTATACAATCCGGTTAAACCCTCATAAATGCATATTTTGCGTTAGGTCTAGATGTCTTATGGGATTTTTAGTCTTTGAGACCAAGATCATGGTAGATCTGTTAAAGGTTGAGGCAATACTTCGATTGCCTCCCCCACGCACTATTCGAAAACTTTAAGGTTTACAGGGGAAAGATAACTTTTTACGTCGGTTTATAGTAAAATATGTCAATATTACTAAGGGTTTCATGCATCTTTTGAAGAATGACACCCCTTTTATATGGGATGAGCAAGCTCAGGAATCCTTTGTTGCTTTGAAGAAAGCCTTGGTATCAACGCCTATGTTGAAGTCTCCTGACTACAGTAGGGATTACTTGTTTTATGTCACCACGTCTGAAGACATGATTGGTATGGTTTTGGTTCAGGAGGATGATGAGCTCTATGAGCCCATCATCTACTATATTATTCAAAACTTAGTTGGTCCTGAGCTCAATTATTCTCACATCGAAAAGCTATGTTTGGCTATCGTTCACGCAGTCCAACAATTACACCATTATATATTTCTTTGAGAGACTACTGTGGTTTTCGATGTCAATCAATTTCAATACGTCCTTACCAAGCGTATCATAGGGGGGAATACAATAAATGGATTTTCATTTTACAAGAATTTGATCTCGATTTTGCTTCTGCGAAATCCAAGAAATCACTAGTATTTGCAGAGTTGATATCTAACTTCCCACGATTGGATGAGAATGTTATCCATGTTTATTCATTTTCGAAGGAACACATTTTCCTTGTCTCGTCGTCCGACCCCTGGTATGTAGACATTGTTCTCTATCTTCAAACTTTGAAGTTTCCTCAACATCTCTGGTGAGATGACCGACGATGTATATGATACCAAGCTAAGAATTACATTATCGTCGATGACACTTTGTATCATCAAGGAATAGAAAATATCATGCGTCATTGTTTAACTCACGAAGAAGCCAAGTCAGTTCTAAACAATTTCCACAGTGGGGCCTGTGGTGGTCACCTATCTGGGCTTGCGACAGACCAGTAACTTTTGTGAGAAGGTTATTTCTGGCCATCTATATTTAAATATTGCATTGAAGTGGTTAAGAAGTGTCACCCCTGCCAGGTGTTCACTCGGAAAATACACTCGCATCAAGCCCCTCTTCACCCAGTGATTATCGTCGGTCCCTTCACTAAATGGGGGGTGGACTTCATGGATTGAAACCCAACTTTGGCTGGGGGGAATCAACACATTATCATGGCCATAGACTACTTTACTAAGTGGGTAGAGGCCATGCCTACAGTTAAATCTGATGGGAAAATTGTTGCCTTCTTCGTATTCAATCAAATTGTCACCAGATTCGATATCCCGGGTGATATTTTCACTGATCATGGCAGTCACTTTCAGAACAAAATGATGGAATATATAGAATCCAAGTTGGGGTTTAATCATGGTCATTCTTCCCCTTACTACCCCCAGGAAAATGGACAGGTAGAGGCCATCAACAAGTCTCTCAAGATCATTTTGTAGAAAACTATTAGCGAGAGTAAATCTGACTGGCACATTATGTTATATCCCACACTCTGGGCATATTGAACCTCAGTCAATACTGCCACCATATTTTCTCCTTTCTAGTTAATACACAGTGTGGATTCAATATTACCTATTGAATGTGAAATCCCTTCTCTTATATTGGCAGTCACGTTGGACTCCCTAACACTTCCTATCTCGAGCAACACCTCGTACACCTAGAGAGTCTCGACGAGTAGCGTCAAGACACCTCTACGGCTATCGAGGCGAACAAAATACATGTCAAGGTCCAATACGATAAGTCTATTTGTCCTCATTTTTATGTTGAGGGTGACCAGGTCCTTTTATATGATCAATCCAAAGAACCGTTGGGGGCAGGCAAGTTCAAACCCATGTGGCACGGTCCTTATATTGTGCGACGGATCTTAGAAAAAGGATCCTATGAGTTACAATATTATGAAGGGAACATATTGGTAAATCCAAGGAATGGGATCTACCTGAAAACATATTACACTTGAACCCCAATATTGGGTGTAACTCTCTATATACTAATGTAATTTAGTGTATATATATTTTCCCTTTACTTTTTGTCTTCATCTTTCTTATCAAGTTTTCCCTTGGTTGGAAAATGTCAACAGAGTCTTCGGTCTACTTAGGATTCGCAAACGGAGCCAATCATCATACACAGAACTTGCTTCTCCCGCTTGGTTGGTTTACTCACCCAAGGGTCTACTGGTGTCTGCAGGTGGCGTATGCCGAGGGCCATCCACGAATAATGTGGTCGAATATAGCGTCGTTATAGAAATTTTGTGTGATTCCATTTCACATGGTATTCTCTCTTTGGAGGCTCGTCTGGATTCCCAGTTAGTAGTATGTCAGTTGAACAGCAGTTACCATGTGCGAAGTCCTACATTACTCTAAAAATTCCTATGGGTACATCTTTTAGAGCGACAGTTTGATTTTATTGATTTCTAATTATGTATCTGATGCTTATGATCATTTTGTTTTATATTGGAATTTGTCACATAACTAAAGAAAAGAAAATAATATCATCAATGTACACATTGTAATATAAGTAAAGTCGAAGAACCCTGATTTATATATATTTCAAAAAATATGGTGTTTATAGTACAAAATTGGGGCCAACACCCTCAATACACATATACAGTCAATAATACAAAATCCATGACATCTACGCCTATGGCACCGGATGTGTGTCATGATAACAAAATACGGTGTTTGTGAGACGCCAAAAGAGTCGCACCCAAGCTCTGGGAACACCAACCACTTGCCGTTGCATGGCCTCCGGCAGATCCTCTACCTGAACCATCGAAATCCTATGTATCAAACGAGACAGGCTGCCCTATGCATTTTGAAGGATTCTCTCTTCTTCTCTCGCTACCTCATCTCTCGGTGCCTCCGACGATGTCATGGAATCTCGTTCGACCGTCACAAACCTACGTTTTTGTAACACATGTATCTAGTTAGTACTTAAGCATCATCCAAAAATATTTGTGTTTTACTATAAAAAAATACAAAAAAATGAAATATTTAAAAACTTTGACATACCTATGTCCTCGTAGGTGGTCCATAGTGGTAGTGGCATGTCAGGGCCCTTCTGAAGTTGATCCCTACATAGGGATATTCATCCAGATAAATGACCTTTCGCCTCCACCAGTAAAAAATCATCGTTGTAGGGTGTGGGCACCCTACCTCCCCCCTGCCATCTCATTACCTCGGTCCACCATGCCATGCTTGGATCATGAGGTCCTTGAGGAATGATCTCGACTCTAGGTCCCAAACCTGGAACCCACTCGAATAAAAATCTACACAAGATAGATGCAAACTCGAAGTTCCTCTTGTCACCATGTTTGCATTATGTCAACTAGCTCTTCATATTAGCCAGTAGTGAGGTGCACCAATCATACACCGTGGGTCTCAATCACTCTACAGAATAGAACATGAGTGGCCTTGATGCCTAGTGCAATGAAGTCGAACCTGTGATCCTGGTCAAAATGAGGACAACAATCTTGAGGCTGAGATTTTTTATCGCTCGTATGGGGAGTTGACTCTCGACCTCCTCGGTCCCTGCTATACAGTGGGTGTCTATGTACTCTTCTATCTTCATACTGTTCCCAGCTCCCTGGGATTTGAGGTTCACCACCTCACTCCGACATGACAGTCTAGTCAAGAAATATATATCCTCGACCTCAATCCTCAATGGTTTCCCATCGAGGTTTAAGCTCTCACTGTCTGGATCCTAGTAATCCACGAGCAACTGAAGCAACCTCACTTGGGCCCTCATCCCTTTGAGTTCCCAAAATTTGTACAACCCACATCTTTTCAAGGCAATTTGGGCCCCTGGATCTCTTTCCACAGCAGCATCTACCTCCTCGTGTTCCCTTTCCCTCCATTCTAGCACAATCCTTCCAGAGAAACATCAATTTTTGAGTTAGCAACCATCAAAAACATTGTTTACGGACTTGTACACAGGTTGTAGCATTCACATTCGTGTATAGGGCCGAGTACACACAACTTGAATTTTACATAGTCGCGTATAACCTCGCATATATGCGACCTGATGAGTGGTATCCTGCGTACACCGAAATAACTAATTTGCGCCTTAATTAACTCAAATTTTGAAACCTTAAAAAAAAAATGTAATCCACTAGAAAGGAAGAGGATGGGAAGAGTAATTATGTAGTCCAGACAATCTCTCATTCCGTCACTCAATGCTCCCTCAATCGCCATTTTAAGATCGGAGGTAATTTGGTCTAATTTTCACAATTTGGGTAAAAAGTCAAAATGACATACTAAAATTTGGTTTTTGTTACTATTTATAGTAGTTTTTACCCACTTTCTATAGTTTCGGATCATATTTTCTCCTAATGGACTAATACAGCAGTGGATTGAGATGGTTTTTGTAGTTTTCACCAGGGATTCTTGCGGTTTTTAGCGTTATGTTGATCATTCGTAACTACAGGCAGGTATTTTCGCTACCCATCATATAGGATAGGTATCCATTCCACCATGCACACTTGTTATTAAATGATGTTTTCATTGATGCCAAAATTTTAATTAATTGATGTCAAAGTATTGATGTCAAGTGATTGATTGATGCCAAAGGATGATTGATATATTGATGTCAAGGAATTGATTGATACCAAAGTATGATTTAATGATGTCAAAGGTCAAAGGTTTGATGTCAAATGAACAATGTCTTGTCATAGAATACTAATGTAATATGTATTGTCCTAGATGAGAATGTATAGATGTCAAGTGGAATCATAGTCATATGATGTCATTGATATGATGCATAGATAAAGATGGATCAATGAGTTGTCATTGATACATGATGCTTAGATGAAAATGGATCAATGAGTTGTCATTGATACATGGTGCTTAGATGAATATGGATCGATGTGGTTTCATTGGTATATGATGCATTGTTGGGTTGATGTAAAGATTACTCATTATTATCTTATCATGGTTGATAAGGAGTACAAATGGATGAACTCCAAAGTGGACCCCTTATGGTTAAATCCCTCACAGGAAGACGCTTTATGGTTGAGTTATCCTAGAAGTATGGTTGGAGAACCCATGCTTAAACATGGAATAATGAGATGAAGATCAGTGAAATTGTCAGTGGAACTATCCTATATGGATAGTTCTTGCCATACTATTTCCGTTGGTATGTGGAATGTCACATAACTCCTCTTGATTTGAGAGTTATGGCCTTACGAAGTTGGAGGACCCTCATATGTAGGCTTGAAGCCCCAAAAGGTCAAATAAGTCAAAGAGCTTGCAAAGAATAAAATATTATTTAAATGATAAAGTGAAGTGACAAAGTCAAGGAGGATTATTTAAATAACAAAGTGAAGTGACAAAATAAAAGAAGATTATTTAAATGATAAAGTGAGGTGACAAAGTCAAGGAGGAATATTTAAAAGATAAAGTAATGGATAACTTTCTAAATATGGAAAGTGGTTAACCATAAAATGAGGAAAATGGATTAAGTGAACTAGAAGTGGGTTAAGTGACCTAGAATATGATTCTAAGTGTAGTCGGTGTGTCCAACAATTGGTATCAAAGTAGGCCTTCACTATAATCCTTAAAAATCTTGGAGGAGATCTATGGACACACAAATGGATGATGAAGTTCCAATCCTTGATGAAGAAAACTATTCTACTTGGAGAATAGAAATGAGAGTGCATCTAAAGGAAATGGGAGAGGGTATTTGGAAGGCAGCCATTGGTGGATCAGTTTCCTTGAAGAACAAGTCAAAGTTTGTAGCTCAAAGGGAAGGAAAGAAGAATGATGCATTGGCTCTCAAGACCATTCTTAGTGGACTCTCGATCCCTATCAAAGAGAGCATGGGACAATGCACTTCCACCTAGGATCTATGGCTAAAGCTAGAGGATACATATCAAAGCAAGAAATAAAATATTGAAGACCACTCCATCAATATCATTAAAGGTAAAGAATCTCCAAAAACTCTTGATTGCATTATTTTTAAATGTGATTATGTTGGAAAAAAGGAAGATCTTGAAGACATTTCAAATGAAGGAAAAGAATCATGTGATGATGTTGGCAAAAAGGAATATATTGAAGACAATTCAAATGAAGGCAAAGAATCATGTGATGATGTTGGCAAAAAGGAATATCTTGAAGACATTTCAAATGAAGGTAAAGAATCTCCACAAACCCTTGATTGCAATAATTCAAAATGTGATGATGTTGAATTTTTCTCTACAAGTGAAGAAGAAAATCTATAAATAGTTTGTATAGAATCAATTGATTGTTATCCCATGGAAGAAGTAGACGAAAAACTATCGGAGCTTAAAGAGAAATTTGAAAGAGGTCTATATGAATATAGCAATGACCATTATTATATATACTATAGCTATCTTTCGGATAACACTAAAACATTTCTTAAGAAGAGTCAAAAGAACATCTTGAAGTTAAAGGAAATGATTAAGGAACAAAAAGAGAGTAATAAGACTCAATTAGATGAAAAGGAAGAAGAGATCACAAGACTAAAGAATGAAAAAGAAGATAAGAAGGTATATGATGAGATTAGAAAAAGTTTTGAAATTATTGTCCTTCTCAAGACCCAAATTGAAGAACCCCAAAGGGTAGAGGAACTATTGAAGAATCAAGTAAATGAAAAGGAAGAGTCATGTCATAAGATTGAATCTAAAGTTGTTGATCTTAGAAAGAAAGTAGAGAAGTCAAAAAAATTATTGAATAGCTCACAAATCTTGAATGTGATCTTGGAAATTCAAAGATCACCAAATGATAAATCAAGTCCTGGATACAAGAGAGAAGCTACACATGTTGAAGAAAGAACCTCAAAGAAGAATGAGGTAAGTCCCTCTCTCTCAAAGGATGAAGACAATGTTGCAAATCAACCATATACACAAGGCAAAGAAAATTTCAAAAGAACAAAGCAAGGAAGACATCAAGAAGCCATCTTTAAACCTAAAAGAAGATATGAAAGTATTTTTCAAGGTCAATGTTATTCATGTAATGAATATGGTCAAAAAGATTTGGCATGCAAATCTTATGAAAAGAGAAATAATGGAAGATTTCATAACACCATAAGGTGTTGGAGATGTGATCAAGTAGGACACATTGGTGTTCACTGTCACAGCATGAGATGTTATATATGTAGTGGATTTGGCCACAAATCCCAGGATTGATGGAACAAAAGAAGAAATTTCATGATGAGGACTTCATATATCATGACTAGAAGAAGGAATGAAGTTAAGAAGGGAAACATTTTTGAAAGGATGGAAGCTCAGATCTGAAGTTTTGAAAAGAAAGGACACCTTCAGAAGTGGGTGAAGAAGACTGAACAACCAGAGCATAATGGAATCCTTAAGGGAAGCTCGAGTGTGTCATATTCAGAAGCATACACGAGTTACAGTGGTAATAGTCACATACATACGCATGCTAACCTTTAATAGGTCACGTACATACGCGAGATGTCTGTGCAGCAGGCCACATATATGTGGTAAAGCCTTGGGAAAAGGGCTATGCACAAGGGTTGCAGTTTGATGTGACGGTATAACTTGTGTTGCAGGATCTAGCATTGCTTATTACAGGATCTAACATGGTTTGTTGCAGGTGCTCATGATTACATGATGGCATACATATTTTTTGTATTTATGATGATGATATATGGTTGAGTGATGAATTACTATCTTAGATGCATGGTACTAACCCTTGAGTATGGATTGAGGCATTTTTTGTTGAAAAACAATGTTGGTTATGACAGTGAAGTTATGGTACCTTGGTTATGTGATATATCTTGATGATGCTAGTTAGAGATGTCATTGATATATTGAATCACACTACTAGTACATGTATTGTTGGACACTTAGTATTTGCTGTAGTAAATGGAGGATTGAGGTTGATCTGTTGGGGTACATGACTGGTACATATTTGAGTTTCATTGATATATCTTATGATATATTATTAGAAGCATGTTTTGATGCATGCATTTGGCATATAGTTGGACTACATATTGGGACATGTGGTTGGTGAGTTGATGAGGTGATCATGTTGTACATCATTAATGATTCATAGCTTGATCTATAGTTGATGCATGATTGGTACACTTCCAATACATTGGTAGAGGCACCTACTAGCATTTTGATTGGCACATGTCTTATGGTGGATTTGGCATACATGTACAAGGACACATCTTGATTGTAATTCATCTTGTTGTGGTATTAATGCATGGTTTATGTACTTTCTTGGTACAAGTGGTGATACAGGTCGATGTACATGTTTGGTACACTCATAGATGGTATATGTTTGTATGATAGTACTTGGCTAAAAGTACACCATTGGTATTGATTAGCATATACTTTGGTCCATGATGTATTGGATGATATAGTTGAGACACTTGATTGATTGAGATACATGATTATGGAACTTGGTTCATGATGGAGGCATATCATGAGTGATATGACACTTGTCTATGGCACACGGTTGACATGTTGGTAGAGGCATATGGTTGATACACTCCATTGATAATATCTTATGGCAAATTGTATGGTGTTGATGTACATGGTTGATGTGCATGGGTGTTTTGCATGGTGGGCACAAAATTTGGTACATGATGTACTTGGTTGATGTTTTATTCATGATTCTCTATTTCATTGTTGACATATATTTTGTTTCATGGTATGGCAAGAGTTTTGATGCATGAACAGGTCCAAGGATCGTCATAGAAAGAGTGGTTGTTATATGATCCAGTTGAGCAGTAGCATTTGTAGCAGAAGCATATTGCAGTGGTAGCATATTGTTCATACTACAGAGAATATAGGGGGAAACATACCCATAGGAGGAGTCATTCTTCTTCCCATGATTCTAGGAGGAAAGATCCCTATATTTGGAGAAAGAGCACATAGGCATAGTTCTAGGCAGAGCATTAGTCACAGGGGGAGCATGAGCAATGTATCTTCAGCATTACATCAGAGTGATATCCCTTTTTCAAAAGGGGAGATATTATTCAGAGGAATATCAAAGGCATTCAGGGAGGGGGAGTAGCCCCAAGGAGAGAACGACCCTTTGACATTGATTTCAAAGGGGGAGAGATAGTCACATTGATGTGAATGATGACTATAGATGTAGAGCATGCCTTGTCTACATGTTGACATCAATGATTGGTGTTAACATCAATGTTGGTATTTCCATCAATGCCAAAGGGGGAGATTGTTGGATCATGTTGTCATTGATGTCAAAGGTTTAATTAATTGATGTCAAAGGATTGATGTCAAGTGATTGATTGATGCCAAAGGATGATTGATTGATTGATGTCAAGGAATTGATTGATACCAAAGGATGATTGAATGATTTCAAAGGTCAAAGGTTTGATGTCAAATGATTTATGTTGATTGATGTCAAATGAACAATGTCTTGGCATAGCATACTAATGTAATATGTATTGTCCTTGATGAGAATGGATAGATGTCAAGTGGAATCATAGTCATATGATGTCATTGATATTATGCATAGATAAAGATGGATCAATGAGTTGTCATTGATACATGATGCTTAAATGAAGATGGATCAATGAGTTGTCATTGATACATGATGCTTAGATGAAGATGGATCGATGTGGTTTCATTGGTATATGATGCATTTTTGGGTTGATGTAAAGATGACTCATTATTGTCTTATCATGGTTGATAAGGAGTACAAATGGATGTGCTCCAAATTGGTCCCCTTATGGTGAAATCCCTCACAGGAAGATGCTTTACAGTTGAGTTATTCTAGAAGTATGGTTGGAGAACCCATGCTTAAATGTGGAATAATGAGATGAATATCAGTGAAATTGGCAGTGGAACTATCCTAGATGGATAATGCTTGTCATACCATTTTTGGTGGTATGTGGAATGTCACAGAACTCCTCATGGTTTGAGATTTATGGCCTTACGAAGTTGGAGGACCCTCATATGTAGGCTTGAAGCCCCAAAAGGTCAAAGAAGTCAAAGATCTTGCAAAGAAGAAATTATTATTTAAATGATAAAGTGAAGTGACAAAGTCAAGGAGGATTATTTAAATAATAAAGTGAAGTGACAAAATCAAAGAAGATTATTTAAATGATAAAGTGAGGTGACAAAGTAAAGGAGGAATATTTAAATGATAAAGTAATGGAGAAATTTCTAAATATGGAAAGTGGTTAACCATAAAATGAGGAAAATGGGTTAAGTGACCTAGAAGTGGGTTAAGTGACATAGAAGATGCTTCTAAGGAAGATACTTGGAGAGTATAAATAAGAGGCAAGGGTCCCTTGTGAAGTTGTATCTCTTGAGCATGTATTGAAGATCTATTCTGAGAGAGAGTGTGTATGGAGGATCTCATGGACACATCAAAGTTTCGGTAAGTCTGAGATCATGACGGAAAAAAGTCTTGGAAGTTCAGAAACCCTAGTTTTTGAGGTATACGTGGGCTATAGTGAGCCAAGGCGCGTACATACGTGGGTTGAATGAGGACAGGGCACGTACAATGGATGAAGTCATGAAGATTTGTGTGTGAGCTGGTGCCAAACTCTTGAAGACTGAAGCAGGTTCCATATCTGCATTCTATGGGCTCAGATATTCCATAGAAATTATGGTATGGTTACATTGTTGTCTTGATGGATACTCTTGCTTGTTGTGTAGTGAATGCTTAAGGAATTATTAGTATGGTTGTTGTGATGTGGTTTGTGTTGGTTGATGGAGTGAGAAACAATCTTATGATTCAGTACTGATATGATTGCTATAATATACTAGTTTCTTATACATGATGAGTAGCATTCATATTGTATGGTTGAGAGGCATGAATAAGTTGTTGGAAAGCTTGGATGTTTTGTGATTGGTTATGGGTTAGATTGGACAGTGAAATACATAAGAGAATGTGATTGAAGGTTGCAGAGGATATAAGTTGATTTTGAAGAGAAAACCCTAAGTAACTGAGATGTGATACGCAGGTTGTAGTACAGACTGGTCGCATACATACGCAAGTTGTACTACTGGTAGGGCGCGTACATACGTGTGTTGCACTACCGACAGGATGCGTACCTGTTGATAGATTGATATTCGTTGAGGATTGTTGCCTCATCTCAGTTGGTGCTGAGGGTGTGAGCTGAGTCTTGCATTATAGAGCTAGTTCTCTTGTAGAGTTGTACTCTATTCAGTTGTTGTTGATAACCCAAGGATTGTAGTCCGTAATAAATAAATAAAATGTACATACATCTTGTGTTCCTTGTGTTCCTTGTGTTCCTTGTGTTCTTTGTGGTGATGATTTGTTGATGATATATTGTTGATATATGTTGCTAATATAAGTTCACATTTAACTGATTATACATGAAAACAATAAGTAATGAGTAAATGGTGATTACTAACTAATGAGTTTTGTGAAGGGGAAGTTTTTTGAAAAAGATCCCTACACTGTTCACCCCCCTCTCAATGTAGTCGATGTGTCCAACACTTGCATTATCTTATAACTCTCACTCATATGCCTTAGGTACAAACCCATTTGTTGCGACACAGAACCCTCCATCTGCTACAAGATGTGTCATTATCAAATGGTAGAGACTTACCAAACATGGGTACCCTAGTTAGATCCTCTGCTCCATTTGGTGCCCATGCAAAGATTTTTCCATAGGACTGGGAGTCCCTTATAGATAATACATGACTTTATGCTAAGACTCATTTCTCACTCATAAACATGTTGACCTATACCTACAGGACTCCCAACCGAGTTTGTTTTAAGCTCTTTTCTGACTCGTTTTCAAAAAGTGAAAAGATTGTCGAGTGAACTTGCCTCTTTCACACTCGTAAATTGGATTTGAAAGGATGTCTATTTGGTAAAAGTTTATCCCTTTTTCACACCAAGTATAATAAGATTACGAAAAAGGATATTTTTTGGCGTTAAGTTGTGATTGTATCTCATGCCCTTGCTTGCAATATTGAGACTATAGTCAGTTCTCTCTTTGCATTATAAATCGTTTCCTTTAGCAGTTTTGCATCCTCAACCAAGAAGAGCCTCATTTATATCCTTCACAATTTGACACCCTATACCCAGGAGGGTATGTTCCACTGTTGGAACTAGTTTTTCTTACTTGTGACACTCGTTTCCTCCTATGTATCATAGAATTCATTTTACTATGAAAAAACAAAAAAAGACGGGCGGGAAGTGAGTATTATCTTATATTGGTAGCAGTCGTGTCGCCTTTGAACAGAGAACAAATTTATTTGAGTCCACTTGTCATCATAATTTTGGGTTTAGCATGGGCTTAGGAACCTGAGCTCATTACAAAGAGTTTTCTCTCCCTACTGGTTACTCTTCAAGTCCATATGGAGAACTTGATTGATGCCTCCTGCATCTCATGGTTTCATCATTAAGTCTATGTTGTCGGATTCTTCCATATGTATCATGCTCTTATTCAAAGGAAGTCTATCAACCTGTCTCATCCATTCCTCAGAACTCTTGACTTTGCATGTCGGCCATACCCTCAGTTTGTCTCAGAATCACATGATGTTGTAGTCCTATTATGCACCCTGGTCCTACTTTCCTCATTGGCAGGTAACCTTGAGCTCAGCAGTCGACATTTCATCATTGGTCATTGACTTGGTGGTTTCCCTTGCGTTTGACGGCAATACATCTATTCACACATTGGGATTTGTGTAGTGTCTTGGATTCCATTAGCCTTATTGGTGGTCTCCTTGCCTTTGTCAGCAGTTTTCCTCATTGGCCACTATTCATAGGGTTTTTTTTGTGTATCGCTTGCACTTGGCACATGCGAAATGCGCACATGGTCATCGGTTTGTGAACATGTTCTTCGTCCAATTTCCTCCAAATCATGAAGCTCCTACTTTGTACCTTGTGCTAAATGATGAGAGATGCCTTAATGCTCTCCTTTCAGCAGATCTCCTTCCATCAACTTCATCTCATCTATTCTGGAAATGAGACCTAGAGTCCTATGAGTACCTTGAGGCTTGTAGTCATTAGTGGTAGGCTCTCTCACCATCAACAGTTGGGAATACATCAATGTATCTGATCGAGGCACTGAGTATATTCTTCAAGTGTTCGACCATGACTCCTTTATTCACACTTGTAAGAATATACTCGGTGCCTTGATACCTACTTTCATCATCGGTAGGTTTTCTTGTGTTTGTTAACGATATACCTCAATGAACGGTAATCAAACAAAGTCTCATTGTGCTCGACCTCAACTCCTTTATTCACATGATGTGTACTTGCACCTTTGGAAAATTGTGTAGAACACTTGAAGACATTAGTATGTGGCCACATCTTTCCTGATTTGTTTCTTCCTTTTCATTGGACCAGTAACTATGTGACTTCAGTGATCATGGGAGATCATATTGTACTCCATTGTATACAGATATCTTCATATTGATTTTGAGATTGGTTCTACTGGGAATTGTTTGTGACTGTGACATCCTTTGGCATGTAACCACATTTGTATTTACCTATTCATGGCCACAGATAGTTGTTTGGTATATTTTCACATGGATTTTCAGTGTAATTCAAATTGGCATCCATGTATGCAAAGTTAGTATAACTTGTAATGAGCAACTAGTTCTTCCAGTTAGTTCCCCATCACTACACTTCTGGGTTTTATAATGTATTCCGGCCATCGCAGATACTCCTTTGACCTCACACATTAAGGGGAATTTCTTATAAAAATATTTGCCTCACCCCATGCAATCTTGCGCAGAAGGCCTTTTTCCATTTCCCTATGCATACTTTTCATCCCTTTTTGCAAATCTCGGAGCTAAAAATACATTTTTTTCACATATACACACCTTTCCTACTATACAGCATGTGTATACGTAGGATGAACCACTACAACCCGCATACATCGGGAAATTTGTAGTGTTCATGCTGGTTGGTTGGGGAGGGCATGGTTTCCATGGGTGGGTGACCCAGCTAGTCCGGCGATGCATAGCGCTTGGACCTGTACACTATGGGCTCTTCTCCTCATGGTTTGGCATTGGTCTTGAGATTTATCTCCTTATGAACTCATAGTGCATGAGCTTTGGCTCCTTGTGAACTCTCTCCTTTTTTCCTTGTATATAGGTGTTACCTTGTCGCTTGACTCTCAAAACTTGTGGTGTTTGGTGTTCTTGGCCGAGACGTGTATCGCACAGAAGATATACCTTGTGGACTCTCCTCCTCATGGAATTTGTCTTGGTGCTTGATGTGATACCTTGTGCGACTTGCGTTGTGCATAAATAATACACCTTATGGGATCCTCCCTTGACCATGGTATTTCTCCTTAGCTCCTGGTGCATGGTCTTCGAGCAATGTCGACACCTAGTTGAAAGGATTCGGGTGCTCAGGTGTAGACATGGATCCTACTGAAAATCATCATCTCCTCATCATTTCTATAATATGTTCTTCACTTGTTCATATTATGAATCCACTTTTGTGTCCACCAAAAATAGGTTCAAGATGTTGTACATTCGCATTAAATGCAGCCTTGAGAACATCATCGCTAAAGGCAGAGTAAACAGTCTAAGGATTTCGACCTCCCGCAACATAGAAGGGCTTGGGATTTTTCTCAATGGAAGTTGCCAAAGCATAGAGGGATAGCGCGAGGCAAGAATGGAGGTGGTTTTGGTTAGAGCACAAGGTGGAGTTCGTTGCACCCATGAGGCATGAGGTTGGAGGTTAGATGCTCATGCTGGCCAGTGATGAGATTTAGCATGATAGGAGATGACAAGTTCGATCTGTAACTCGGTTAGATAATCACGTTGAGGTGCATATGATTCCTTGATCCTTCTCATAGCACAAGCACGAATATGGTCGGCCACCCACCCAGGGCCATAGCCGACCTTAGGTCTTCTTTGTTTTTTTTATTTAAATTAAAATTAAATAAGTTTTATTTTTATTTCATTTTATAAATATATATATATATATATTTATTTTTTTTATTGGTTTTTTTTGTTAATTAATTTTGTTTTTAAATTTTAGTTATATATATACTAAGTGATCCAGGTGTATATTGGTGACCACCCACCTATTCCAACGAGATCTGCTAGTTTTTAGTTCAACATGTTATTTTATACTTCTTTGTAATTGTGGGTTCTACACTTCTGGGGTTGTCTGAATCCCTACACATCTTCCAGGTGGATATTGATGGCCTCCCACCTAATCCAACTGGATTATTTTGTATGTTTTCATGCCCTAAATAGTGTTATTTTTTCTTGCCACAGTCAAACTGTAGACAAAGTTAGAGTTTGACGGCACAATGTGTAGTTCTCTAAAATACCTTTACAACGGGCTATCATGCACCTAAAACGAAGATCGTATGCAAAAGTTACGACCACGGGAAGTTAATGTACTAACTTACCCAAACGGGGCCTACATGATTTTTGGTGTTTCATCTCCTAGGGTTAGGTTTTTGGATGTCTAGGGTTTTGGCATTCATGTTTATCATAAAAATGCCTTCAAAGCCTCATTGTAATGATCTTATTGTGAATGAGCACAACTGTCACATATATTCTCAGAGATAAAGTTGCCACCATTCTAGCGAGTCTTGCACTCTATATTTTTACAATCTCTTTACAATTCTTTCATTAATAGAAATCAAGTATTGTTGTATCTCCCTGTTTTTGGCAATTTTCATGAGTATTTCATTCAATATATTTGCTTTCATTTCGTTCCGAAAATAATCCGGATCATTAAGACATATATATAAATAATATGTGTGTGTGTGTGTGTGTGTGTGTGTGTGTGTGTGTGTGTGTGTGTGTGTGTGTGTGTGTATTTCATAACCAATATTAGAGAAGTGACAACTTGGAGATTTTTTTTTTTAAAGATACTTCTATTTATCTAACCTTGTGAAAATAATAAATTTTTAATTTGTTTTTATTTTTTATTTTTTTATAGGATTAGAGGGCTATGGATGGGAGGAGAGAGGAGGATGAGACACTTTGCATAACTCCTTCCTGGCACTCATCATTTTATCATTTGGGTTATTTTTGGTTTATTTAAGGGTTGTAAATAAAGGGTAGTTGCATGTCCAAGGGTTCAGATTATGTTTTCCAGAGTTGTAGGTGGGTAAGCCCTAGGTTCTAGTTTTGAAACCGGGCTCTGATACAATTTGTAAGGCATATTATTAAGGCCTACTATTTCAGGGCCTCAATAAAATAATAAATATTTCCTAATCTCCTACTAAAATAAATGTAATTTATTTCAAGGTTTTCTTTTTCTTTCATGATTTTCTTTATACCAGGAATAAACTGGTAAATAGACATAATAACAACAACAACATAATAACAACAGGTCGACTTAGTAAAATGCAAACATCAACCTGCAGGTTGGTTGATTTAGCCTCTGGTTCACTTGTTCTTGTTCTTGTCCAAACTGCCCAAACTGAATATTTACCTCCCATCCAACTAGGAACAGCCTCTCTGGCTCCCTAGCTCTAGGAATCCTTGTTGTTTCCTAGCCCCCAAGCCCAAAGTTCCCAGCAACAGCAGTGCCCCTGTAAAAGTTCCCCAAAACAATATTTGTCCTCCAATTTCTTCCTTTCCCTCTCCCTTTCAAAATTCCCTCCTTGTCTTCTTCTTCCAGATTTTTTCTCGAAAACCAGACCCCCTTCCAAGTCCTCTCCCCTCTTCCTTATCCCCTTCTCTCGAATCCATCTCCCTCAGTCAATTCCCCAACTGCATTATCCCCTCATTAATTCCCCCACTTACCATAATATAATAAAATAGTAAAAGATCCAAATGTATTTATTTTTATAATTAATTTAATTTAATTTAACAAAACATCAATCAACAACTACAAAAATTTATTGATAAGTGTTGAATCTTTCAATCAAGTGCTCCAATTTTTGTATCCTTACTACTAAAAGGAACTTCTGCTTTATTGCTTATCAATCATGGTTGTGCTTCTTTATTCTTTCAAGTCTTTGGGAATGTATGGAATCTGCACTTTTCATTACATGAAGGACAACTTTCTATGATTCAATCCTACGACTCTTCTCATGAGACTTGACTCAATAAACTCTATTGTGACTCAAATATACAAAGACTCATTTTTTAAACTCAATTAATTACATTGGTGGAGAGGGTCACCTGCCTCTGAAATCTCACATTTACGACAAAACTAATCTAGACTCGACTATAAAATTGACTCGACTATAAAATGATGCAAGGACTTTACCTTGATGTGAACAGATATCTGATCTATCGACTACAACATTTTGATAGCATGGACTCTAGAGTTTTCTGAGCAGTGAAAATTCACAATGCTAACTCTGGACATCTAAGCAGATCAAAGATTGAAACAGCAGGGCCAGATTATTATGAGTTAGACGAACCTCCAATTTGATCTCTATGCATATTTAATCTCTACGTGATATTCATATCCCTCGACCCAATATAGTTGATCTTACACATGTTGGTGCACACAGGTAGACAAAATTCTTTTAAAAAAATTGTTTGTATAGTGTTGAACACATGTCTCTTCCAGCTCGTCCAAATATTTGCAGTGAAAACTATTATCACAATGGTCCAAGCATCATTCCACAAATCGATTATACATTTTTGGACTCTCTTATTTGAAATTGCTCGATCGTCTTGGTCATTATTTGTTGATCCTCTTCTGAAATGTTGGTTCTTTTATGCATCGTGTTTATCACTCCGCAGTGGCTGGAAAACTTCTTTGTCTGCCCATTCGCCTTCAAATATATTCAACCATCTAGTGTTGTGCAAACTTTATGCCATGCATGATTTAGAGTTAGCATCTATAGTGCATGCCTTAAAAAGTGTTCCAGCATTATCTCATGGGAAAGAGATTTGAGTTGAGAACAAACCATTGTGATCTAAAGTATTTGTTTGGATAGCCAAGTTTGAATACCATACAAATCAGGTGGTTAGAGTTCCTCAATGAGTATGAATTTGACATAAGGAATATCAGAGAAAAAGAGAATAAAGTGACTGACGCACTCAGTAAGAGGGTGCATGAAATGTATTCTACAGTCGTTAGCATGTACCAGACTGAATTGTGCGACCGAATTTCGGAAGTTTCCAAATCATATCTACATTATATGGATATAAGTGTGACTTTACCGCAAAGTATGTCGTAGACAAAGTTTGAAGTTTATGAGTTAAGAGATGATGGTATCCTCGCGTATAGATGCAAAGACTATTTGCCAAATGATCAAGAGTTGAAGACTCTGATTTTGTCAAAGATGCATAAGGTTCCTTATGTTGGACATCTAGGTTACCATAAGACCATTGTTGCGGTCAAGAAGAAACACTTTTGGCCAAGTATGAAAAAGGAAGCTCTGGATTTTATTGCGAAATGTCTCGAATGTCAAAAGGTCAAGGTTGAGCACAAACATCTGGCTAATCTGTTGCAACCTTTTCCCATTCCTGAGTGGAAGTGGGAAGTTGTGACTATGGATTTCATAACTAAGTTTCTCTGGATTTTTAAGCAGCATGATTCTATTATGGTGGTAGTGGACAAGCTTACTAAAGTTTCTCATTTAATTCCAGTAAAGTCAGTGCACAAGGCAGTCGACATTGTTGATATATACATGCGTGAAGTTTCTAAGCTACATGGTGTTCCTAAGACAATTGTATCTGACAGAGATTGCAAGTTGACCTCGAACTTCTAGAAAGAGTTATTCAAGAGATTTGGAACAACTCTGAATTTCAGCACAGCATATCACCCTGAGACAGATGGTTAGACTCAGAGGGTAAATTGGTTGATTGAAGACATGTTGAGGATGTATGTGATGGAAAAACCATCCAAGTGGAAATATTACCTTCATTTGGTAGATTTTTCTTACAACAATGATTATCATGCATCCTTAAAGATGATCTCGTTTGAAGCACTTTATGGTAGAAAATGCAACACGTCTGTAAGTTGGGATAACCCAGCTGACCGCGTAGTAGTTGGGCCGGATTTTCTCTGGGAAATGGAGGAGCAGATGGTAATGATAAGGAAAAATGTAAATGCCTCCCAAGACAAACAGAAATGTTGTGCAAATAAAGGCAGAACTCACAATGAATTTGGTGTGGGTGACCATGTGTTTCTGAAAGTGAAGGTCAGGCGTAGTTCTCTGAATTTGGGAAATCGTTCTAAATTAGCGGTGCGTTATTATGGGCCATTTGAAATACTTGAAAGGATTGGTCATGTCGATTATATGCTTGCATTGCATGTGTCCTTATGCATTCATAATGTTTTCCATGTGTCATTGCTTAAGAAATATGTACCTGATGATAATCATGTCATTGATTGGAATGTGATTTAGGTGGAGCCAGAAGGAGGATTTTGAGTGCAACCAGTTTTCATATTGGATCAAAAGTTCAAGTAGCCTTGGAATCGAGTCATGGAGCTGGTAAAGGTCCAATGGACCTAGTACAGTATTAAGGATGCAACCTGGCAACGCGAGGATGTTATGCAAGCAAAGTATCCTCATATGTTTGATGATGTTTGAAAATTTTGTATGTATATACAAAGCACTGCGAACAATGCATAAATAATGGGGAGGGGATTGTAGTGTCCCTGATCTGAAACCCTTTGTAATTGTACATATAGGTCAATGAGATGATTGGTACCAAGTATAAATGTAATGAACATTAGGATAGTGAGCCAAAAATACATGATTTTTAGGTGTTGCGCACATCAGAGAAGTGCACAAAAAAGTATTAGCAAGGACAAAGTGTGCACATTCTATGTGTTGCATTGTAACACACCCACGATGAGGCATAAAAATGTTCATTTTTCTTAAAGGACAGATTCTCCATCCATGGTTTCTAATTTGGAAGGTCGGCGAACCAGTTCGACCTCCTGGTCAAGGATCTCTGATTCTGAAGCCAAACGACTCTCTGAGACCTTGATGGTCTCATTCTGTAACTAGATACAGACCCTTTCGACTTCCTAGTGTAGGTATAAACATGCCCGTGATCCTCCTCTTCGCGCCTGAAAAATCTCAGAGTTTGGGTGCTAGCTCCTTTTCTAATAATCCCCTTCCTTGATATGACCTTGGGCGATGGCCTTACATAACCACGCGATTGTGGGCGCGGCCAAGGGTGGTTTGAAACCAAACTACTTTTCACCCTGCAATTCACCATGAGTCTCCACGTTTCCTTTCTCCAAAACCATGGTTTGGATTGCGGCTCGCCCTCAACTTTTTAAAGTTTGTGCAACTTCAGTCCCCACAATACGATGGGACCATCGATCTCATGACCTTGATGGTACTTTTGAACTTGACGGCTCAGATCTATCCTTTCTGAATCTATGGATCAGATCTAACCTTTCTAAATCAACAACTGTGATTTATTTCATGATTCGGGTTTCGGGAGTTTCAACTCACAACCCTTACCTTCTCTCTTAGTGACAGATCTACTGCCACGTGTCCTCTTTAATCAACGGCATTGATATTTTCGTGATTTCGTACTTCAGGAGTCTCAAGTCTCAAATTTTAATTCCCCTCGAAGTATGCGGATTTATGTCGTGTGTCCACTTGAATCTGATGATCGAGGCTTACTTCAGGTCTTTACCTGAAATACACAAATTCATGCCACGACCCCCTTAATCTGGTGGCTATGGATTACTTTGGGACTTTACCCAGAGTCCATAGATTTACACCACGTCTCTTATGGATCAGACGGTCCAGATTCACTTTGGGTCTTTGGAGTTCATAAGTCTCAATTCTCAACTGAAACCCCAGTGTGATTCACCCGGAGACACTGATCTATCAACACGTACCCCTCCTAGCGATCAACGACTAGAATCTACTTCGAGTCTTTAGAAATTTTCAACCAAGACCGAATCAGCGAACTTCAGCCCCCTTCTCGATCAATGGTTGAGATTCCACTTCGGGACTCCGACGCTCTCACCCTCTACTTTCCTTCGGAGTATTTCATACCCAGAGTGCTAGATCTGGCGCCATGCATCCACCTTAAATCGACAGATTTCGTCCGCTTCGGGACTTCGGCCTTCGAACATCTCAAACTTCAAATCCTCCTTGCTTCGTTTCCTTTGGAAAATTCTATCTGAAGTTTGTGATCTGATGACATGTGTCCTCTTTTAGATCGATGGCTCCCAATAACTTCAGTTGTTCGGGCTTCGGCAATTTCAAACTCTTATCCATCGCATTCTCCCAGGGTGTTCTCACCCGGAGTTCGTGATCGGTCACCACGTACCCTCGGGATCTAATAGTCCAGATTCTCTTCGGGTCTTCGGGTTTCCTTCACTTGAGGACAAAATATCTCTACCACGTGTCCCTTTTGATATGACGGTTGAGAGTCACTTCGGCTCCCCGACTCTCTGGGCTTCGGGAGTTTCAACTCTTGACTGAAACGCTCGAAGTGATTTCTCTGGAGTTACTGATCTACTAACATGTGTCTCTTGGAGATCAATGGTCAGGATCTACTTTGGATCTTCGGCGATTCTGCTCTCTCCTTGACCACAAGATCTCGCTTAGGAGTTGTAGATCTTGCGCCACTTGTCCCTCTTGGCGATGAACGGTCCCAATAGACTTCGGGACTTTGGTACTTTGGCCATTCAACCATGTCGTGCACACAAATGTTAAAACTCGAGCACTTTACCTTAGATCGGATGACTAACGTCCCTTTGCGCTCAGATCCGATGGTTAGGATATGTTCCTTCCCAACGCTTCTCCTCTACTTCCCTGGACGTTGATCTAATGGTCCAGGCTTCTCCCCGCAACCGATCTGATGACTATTATTGCTCCTCCTCTTGAGATTTTGAATTCTTCTGACTTGGAAGATTTTAGTATATTTTCAAAGGCCCTAGCCTTCATTCCTCTTGCGAGTCTGGCTATCTTGGGTCCAGTCTTCGCTCTTGAAAATGTTATCTCTTCTAAGATTTTCGATTCTCTTGGACCAATGGTACCGAGGGACTCTGTTACTCCACATATTTCCAAAAGGGCTCATGACCACCCATCTCGCAACTATTCAGGATCTGGCAACATGATCCGACCGATACTGAGGTGTCCATCGATCGATGGTTCACAGCAATTGCAAGGTCCCAACATTTGTGCTCGTTATCATAGAGCTCAACCTCTACAATCTGGAAGTACTCACCCAACCTGGTCGAACCGGAGTCATTGACCTTCCAGCTCGACGAGATCAATGGAAATGGTGAATTGCGGGCCACGAACTAGCGCGTCTGCTACTTTCGCCTTTGCACTCCGCAATGATCCCCCACCCTCAATCTCTATTCATAGATTGATGATTCACAGTTATTGCAGGGTCCCACCTTGGAAATATGATAAGTGCTCGCTCGAATATAGTCTAATCCTAGTCGTTGATATTCCATCCCCAATGAGATCAACGACGTGGGTTGATTGTGGATCGTGAACTAGCAAGTCCACTAAATTCACCTTTGCACTCTACAATGATTCCCAACCATCAATTAAATCAAGCGGTTGGTATTTAATTTGGTAACTCCAATGAGTATTTGAGTCGATCTGATGACCAGGATGGCCTCTCCTCCCATTAAACGGATCACATCTATCTCCGCTATCATATTCTTAAGTCATGGGTAGTTTTGGTAACTTGACTATCATCTATCTCCTAGATCTGACAGTCAGGATGGTTCCCGGGCATCCTCAGATCTAAGGCTCAGAGTTAACTTTGGGACTTCAGGGATTTTACCTCCCTTACGATGAACTCGCTTAGTTCGTCAAACTCGCAAAGTCTGCATAACTCTAGGGTTAACTCCCATGCTCTTTCCCATACCCAACGGTCACAATAGACCTTAGCTTCTTCTGAACAGATTTTGTTTGTTCGTCTTCCAAACAAGGGACCTTCCCTTTGGATACTTCAACCTTGTTGTTCTACTTGAGATTTGTTAGCTCTGAAAGGATTAATATCTTTGTGCTCTTTTTCTTGAACTTAATGCTTGGAATAATCCTTCCGCGCACCCCTTACTCTCATTCTTCAACTCTAGAACTTAAGTGTTTCTTGGTCTTTGCTTGCCTCGCAGAGAGCCTGTGCATACATGCACTATCTCTCCCGAGATTTAATAGACTCCCTGCTCCAAGGGATTCAGAAGGACTAGGAGTGTCGACATGCGTATGTGAAATTGTGCCCAAATTCGATGAACTCACAGTACATGGATCTAGCTTAAGCCATCATAGGGTGCAAGCATTTACGAATACAAAACATGTACAATCCATTCTTTCTTAAATATACAATTTAAACGAGAAAAAATAGATACAGTATAACCATTAAGCAAACATACACATCCCTGGGTCCTTCACAGTATATCCCTTTTCATTACATAATTACAGCTTAATTTCATAGGGTATGAGAATACTTATCTATTACAAGTTGCATCCAACCAACTGACTGTGGGTGTGTGCCTTTCCACCCAACCATAGGCTCAGAGGCATTCATTCTTAGCACTCTAGACACCCCCATGCCAAGCCATGATATCACTAGGGAATTTACGCCATCTCTCAGAGAACTCTCTCTGTCACAATGACCCTGCAAGGTTTATCATATGCTTCCTCAGCATCAAGCTCACGTTCGGGTCCTTCAGATAGTGTTCTCAGCACTTCCTTTGGGTTCGCACATCTCCCTTACGAGCTTGTGCTCTCATCCCCATGTATCCTCTCTTGTTATGTCTCTGTATGTATCTTACCTTCCCTCCTCTTGAAGGTTTTTGACCTGTCATGTTCCTACTGTCAAAAGGAAGCTCGAGTCTACAGGTATCTATGGTACTTTGAGCTGACATCCTGCAGTTAGACCATGCTTCCATTCATGGGGGTGGTTGATAATTCAACCACTGGTCCTTTCTTCATTAACTGATTTCTTTCCTCTAGAGATATCATGGCTCGTACTTCAAGGCTTCACCCCCCAACAGTCAGTTATGGGCAATTTAACAATAATACATTTACATTGTCCACATGCCTTAGCATGGTAATCCTATTTTATGATTAATTACAAGCTGGGGGAAACAGCGGTGTTACATGCATGCACCTAGGTAAGTGTGCACATTGCATTGTATCATGCGCACTTGGGTTAGTGCACAGAAATGAATGTGTATGTTTAAGGCGAGGAAGCATGTATGATTATGAGGCCTGTGAGCCTAGGCGAAGATAGGCCAATGTTCCTATCCATGTAAATACAATCATGAATATTAATATAATATTTCATCGCTACGTGCTGACTAACTTAGACGGAAAAGAGATGGGGTGGCCTACTCCACCATAAAAAGGAAAAAGGGGGTGGGTCATAAGTCTTAGGGAATATTTTATAATATTTTCGAGAAAAGTGTAATGAGAATATGTTTATCCTAAGTTCCCGATGGTAGGGAATGGGTCACTAAGTGGCTTGAAGTTACTTTGGAAGGTGACAAGTGTCAAGTAGAAGGCATGCAATATATATATTATTGGTCTTAGTGTATTTGTTTTGGGGGGGGGGGATTACGATTATTATTTGGTGTGGCTACTGGATTGTCGATCTCGCAATCTTGACGATAACGTCTGAATCAATGGTTCATATGTGTGCCTTTTGAATCTACAGCCTAGATCTACCCCTCCTTCGATCAACGGATGTGATCTCTTCGCAGTTCTGGACTTCAGGATTTTTAAATCTCAAGCCCAGCTCTTTCCATACTCCAATCCCCTAGAGTTCACAATCTACTGACACCTATCCTTCTCGATCAATGGCTCTACTCCCACTATGGATGTTTTACCTTTCAATTCAGATAAATGGTCCTGTGACACTCTTCTCGATCGACGGTTGAGGTCTCCTCCGGGTTCCCAGACTTCTGAGATCTCAAATCTCAAACTTCCTTTTCCCCAATGGATTTTACCTGGAGTCTGTAATCCACTGACGTGTCTCCTCATGATCTAACGATCGAGGATTACTTCGCGTATTTACCCAGAGCTCATAAATGTGCACCACGTCTCCTCTGAATCCAATGGCTATGAACCACTTTGGGGCCTTACCCGGAGTTCACAGATTCATGCCACATCTCCCTTAGATCTTGTTGACCGCCCATTTAGCAACGGTGGTCAACTCATGTGCCATGAAGATGCATCACCAGATGCAAATTTGATGAACACAGTTTTGGTTCTACTTGGGCATCTGATGCCCCAGCACAAAAATTTTGTAAACGAAATTTTCGCACCTCTGTGTGGGTTGATAATGTAATAAGTATGCATGGATCATAGTTAGGTCATGTACCTTTGGATGTTTCCATTGGGGGAGTTCCTTCCACCAAGGTTTTTTTATCCTCAGGTTGTCAACCGGGCTCTCGAGCCTGGCTGACTTCCCTTGAGTTTTTCCCTCCACACATGCAATAATTTCCTCCAAAGTGGTGAACGGTGTCCTAATGGTCTCATCCTTTGGTAGCTATTATTTAGGAATGTTTTAAATGACCATGCCAGATAGTATAGAAAGTTTCGCGGAATTTCGTCGAGTCTAGATAGGTTTTTTTTAATTAATTAAATTTTTAATAATTTAATTAATTAATT
>ML799679.1:574806-586248 GCA_009831015.1 Picea engelmannii
AAGTGTGTATTAGGACGGCAACAGATCTCATGGTCCAAATATTACTTCGGGTCTTCGAGTCTTCTCACTCTAGTGATTTCAATTCTCAAACTGAAAAAACCACTTCAACTTCCCCGGAGCTCGAGATCTGTTGCCAAGTGTCTCCTCATAGATCGATGAATCTCGTCTCTTTGGGTATTCGGGCTTCTGATGTTTCAACGCTTCAACCTCTTCCTTCCCCTGGACCTTCCGACCTATCGACACGTATCCTTCTGTATGTATCTTACCTTCCCTCCTCTGGAAGGTTTCCGACCTGTCATGTTCCTTCTGTCAGAAGGAAGCTTGGGTATGTAGGTCTCTATGGTACTTCGAGCTTACATCCTGCAGTTAGACCATGCTTCCATTCATGGGGGTTTTTGATAATTCAACCACTGGCCCTTTCTTTATTAACTGATTTCTTTCCTCTAGAGATATCATGGATTGTACTTCAAGGCTTCACCCCCCAACAGTCAGTTATGGGTAGTTTAACAATAATACATTTACATTGTCCACATGCCTTAGCATGGTAATTCTATTTTATGATTAATTACAACTGAGGGGAAACAGGGGTGTTACATGCACGCACCTGGATAAGTGTGCACATTGCATTGTATCGTGTGCACTTGGGTTAGTGCACGGAAATGAATGTGTATTTTTGAGGCGAGGAAGCATGTATGATTATGAGGCCTGTGAGCCTAAGCGCAAATAGGCCAGTGCACCTATCCATGTAAATACAATCATGAATATTAATATAATATTGCATCGCTGCGTGCTGACTAACTTAGAAAGAAAAGAGATGGGGTGGCCTACTCCACCAGAAAAAGGAAAAAGGGGGTGAGTCGTAAGTATTAGGGAATATTTTATAATATTTTCGAGAAAAGTGTAATGAGAATATGTTTATCCTAAGTTCCCGATGGTAGGGAATAGGTCACCAAGTGGCTTGAAGTTACTTTGGAAGGTGACAAGTGTCAAGTAGAAGGCATGCAATATATATTGTTGGCCTTAGTGTATTTGTTTTTGGGGGGGATTACGATTATTATTTGGTGTGGCTACGGGATCGTCGATCTCACAATATTGACGATAACATTTGAATCAATGGTTTATATATGCGCCTTTTGAATCTACAGACTAGATTTGCCCTCCTTCGATCAACGGACGTGATCTCTTTGTAGTTCTGAACTTCGAGATTTTAAATCTCAAGCCCAGCTCCTTCTGTACTCCAATCCCCTGGAATTCACGATCTACTGACACCTATCATACTCGATCAATGGCGTTGCTCCCACTATGGATTTTTTACCTTTCAACTCAGATCAATGGTCTTGCGACACTCTTCTCGATCGACGGTCGAGGTCTCCTCTAGGTCTCCGGACTTCTGAGATCTCAAATATCAAACTTCCTTTTCCCCAATGGCTTTTACCAGGAGTCTGTAATCCACTGACATGTGTCCTCCTAATCTAACGATCAAGGATTACTTTGGGTATTTACCCGGAGCTCACAGATGTGTGCCACGTCTCCTCTGAATCCAACGGCTATGAACCACTTCAGGCCCTTACCCGGAGTTCACGAATTCACGCCACGTCTCCCTTAGATCTCATGATCCAGATCTTACTTTGCGTCTTCGGGTCTTTTCACTCCAGCGATTTCAGTTCTCAAACTAAAAAACCCACTTCAACTTCCCCAGAGCTCTAGATTTGTTGCCAAGTGTCTCCTCACAGATCGATGACTCTCATCTCTTTGGGTATTCGGGATTCTGATGTTTCAATGCTTCAACCTCTGCCTTCCTCTGGACCTTCTGACCTATTGACACATATCCTCCTGGATCAACGATCCAGATTTTTTCTGGCCCTTCGGCTCTCCATGCTTTGGGTGTTTCAAGTTTCAAACTTGCTTCCTCCTGGACTTCACAGTATCTGATGGTCCAGATCCTTTATGATGATTCGATGATTGATCCTTTCCCTGAACAATATAATGGCTCAGATCTATTTCTGTGATCGGATAGCTGAGATTCTACTTCGGGGTTTTGGTTCTTTGGACTTCGGAAACCTCAAAGTTCAACCCTGATAGGTTATTTCTCCTCTATGTTGTGAAGTGATAAGGCTCTTGCACCTTCCTCTGATATGACGACTGTCGATCCTGTTCACTGTGATCCAATGATCATGGTCGCTCCTCCTCCAGAGCTTCTGATATCTCCCCGCTTGGAAGATTTATCAATCTTCAAAGGTTTCGACCCTTTGTTCTTTCTACGAGTTTGACTCTAGGATCTCATCAACACTCGGGAAAATTTTTATCTCTTCTAAGATTCAGTCCTTAAAAGGATTTCGATCTCCTACGCACACCTTGCGTTCTCAAGATTTCGATAACTCAAATCAAAGGATTTCTTGGAAAGAAATTCTTCTCGCCCACCTGGCGTTCCTCTGCACTGGTTCTTCGAAGCTTGGTCTCTCCTTGACGTTGTGCACACCTTGCACCTAGTCTAAGTTTCTCTTGTCCTCTCTGAACTTCTCTGAGCCACTCTGAGACTCAGTCGACACACTCCTTGCATTCGAGATGCACACCTTGCATACAAGTGTCAGAAGTGAAACAATTGAAATTCATCCAGTTTCATCATGACCTCATACAGTCAATCTCTCGAACAATCATACATGAACAAAAATTAAAATAACCAAACACACAGAATATCACATTCATTCAATCATACATCAAATGAACGCAGTCCAAGGATTTGGGACAATTCTGTCTATTCTATTCATTCATGAAAACAAATTTACATAGTGTTTCTTCTACTCTACTATGTTCTACTGATCTCTCTGATCTCTATCTCATTCTCTCTATTATGTCTATCTGTTACAATACAAAAATGAAAAAACTATCTAAGTACTAGCTCCACGAGCTCTCTTGTCCTGTCTGAAATCTATCCTATCAATTCAAAGTTGTTACCTATTTATGTCCTATTACAATAACTACCAGTTATTTCCAGATAAGATTTGACACTCCATATCTGCAATCTATTACAGTCCATAAGACTTTACAAACAAGTTACATATTTAAAATATTGTTTACAAAATATCTCAACAACTCGATTTAATTCTGAGTTAATTTCCGATTTGAAATTTTGTCATTTGTTGAGATGTCGTTCCTTTACCTCAATGCTTGCATTTTGACTTTGAAGGTGATGCTCCTGCATCACATAACCACACGGGAGGTTTCCTAAAGTAGAAGGATGGGCCTTCCACATAATATCTCATGTTTATCTTGGTGTTTATGAGCATTAGCCACCCTCTCCATCACTGATTTTATGTTTTTTTTTTTCTATTGATAACACAATACAAAGGTAGTTATGTCATTTTATAGTTAGCAGTGAGTACATTGTATATTTTGGCATGATGGATACAATGATATATTGTCACTCCTATGGTCTTTATTTTGTAGATGGTTAGGCCACAGGAAGTGTTGCATGTACACTTTTTTGTATCATATTAATACTAAATCCCTCTAGTTTACAAAAATTAAATAAAAATGAAACAATGGTCCACAAATAGTACTATGGTGTCTTATCAGTCTTTATTTCCATCTACAATGGAATCCTCTCCATTGCTAACTTACATTAGTTGAATTGATTGAAAACAATGTACAATAATTTTTTCACTACCTTAAGATGCTTCCATGTGTTTATTATAATATTATATATTATAAATGTAACAATTTCATATGTTTTAAAACTAATATTTTAAAAGTTACCAGAAGGACATCATGTTATCTGTTATTCGTAGGGGATAACAGATAACATGATGTCCTGATAACTAAGGACATGATGTACTGAGACCCTTAGGTTGTAGACATAGAGTACCAAGAGGAATATGAGCAGGCAGGGGCCCATATCATACCACACATCACCATTTGGTCAATGGCAGCAGTGTCCACCACACCCAGCTTGGCCCACAGAGGACTGCAAGTCTTGCTTCATGAGCACACAAGTATGGTATCATGGTAAGTGTCATTTTAATATTTGAAGCATTTGAACATGTTGCAAAGGATCCTTTCTTGATTTTGAAAATATTTGCTTAGAAATTATGTTTTTTCCCTATTTTACCTTGGTGAGTGTCATGGTGTCCAAGTAAGTGGCCACCCTCAAGGAAAGGGTTGCTACTGGGGGTTTCCTTGAACGGTCATCGTACCATTCCCACTCATAATTTCCACTTTCCATTACTTTTTCCCCTTCATTTACCCATCTTTTAGTTTTTCAGGCTCATTGACCCAAGAAGGGAATATGCCTCATTTCATGGGAAGAAGGGGCCACTAGGCTCGGAGGTTCTATGGAAAAAACATCATGTAATAAAATCTCGCTCTGGGATCCCGAGAGCAATGAAACGCCTCTCTAAAAAAAGTGGGGGACCCATAAAATAAATAACTAATTAATTAATGTTACTTTCTAGGGTAGAGCATTTCTGGGCTAGTCATTTCCTGTTAGTGCCCCTTACTGTCTTCAACTTGGAAATACATGCAAAATAAAATAAAGGGCTTGGAAAAATATGCTTTAAAAACGAAAAGAGGAAAAATATGTGACCATCCCTCAACAAAGGCACCCATAAATGAGACAATATGAGCCCTTGTATGTCATGAAACCCCATACCTAGAAGTCTAACCCCATCCACCTCACATTCACTACATAACCTAGAAAGTATTCTCCTTGGAAACATCCCCTACTTGAGTAATCGGTTCACCCAATAAGGCATTATGACACCCCTCCCATATCTAAATTTGGCAAGTTGTATAGGGTCTTTGAGCATTTGTTTATTTTGAAAAGGGGGGATTTTATGCACATGTTTGGATGATTCTTTTATTAGATATGGATTACTTTGCATGATAATTGTGACTTGTGGACCCTTGGAGGGCATACTTGTTTGTCTTTTTGAAATAATGTAACTACAAAGTGTATTCTTATTATTATTTGATATATTATTCATTGGATCAATCCCCATTATGGATTGATCATGTCGGATATTGTAAAAGGACCAAATCCCCTTTTGCGGATTGGTCATGATATAATTGTAATAGGAAAAAGAAGAAGTCGGCCCCAGAATATATCAAAGAGGCTCGAAAATATAATAAAGGTGGTTATAACCACCCAGATTAAGATGTCGGCCCTGCCAGTGAAGAAACACTTCACACGTGTCAGATTAGTATAAATAAGGAGGCTAGCGCGTCACTTAGAGACATCTCACTTGTTCATTGAGAGACACGTTTCGGAGCTGCTATTGGAGAAGAGAGAGAGAGAGAGAGAGAGAGAGAGAGAGAGAGTGGCGCATCTTTGGGAGAGGATCTTATGTATTATCTTGAGTTATCTCTTGGCATTGTATTGGCTATCTATAATAAGGAAGTTTTGTTGGGTTTTCTTCCCCTAGAGGGTTTCCCAGGATAAAAGTTGTGTCTCTTGTGATTGTGTATTTCTCAGTGATCTTGTCTTATGTTGTTGTTATCTATTGAAATCCAAAGAACTATAGTAATGGATTAAACATTAACATGGTATCAGAGCCAAGCTGAAGAAAGCATCTTTCACAAGATAAGTGAAAAACATCATTATTGTCGTACATGTTTTTGTTGGAGAGGTATTTCAGTCTTAAAACCATCTAGAAAAGTGTTCCCTCCCCCAAGGATCATTTTGGCACCTTCAGCGCACCTTTTCAGTGGCTATATCTCTCGGAAAGTGAAACCCTAGTTTCACAAAGTACCAGAAAACCAGAGTACCAGAAGTACCAGAAAACCAGAAGCACCAATACAAAATTCTGCAGATCAAGTTTGAGGGGGTAAAAGTTGGATTTTTAGAAATCTTACTGCACCAGCTTACTCACCTCAACTCAGCACATATAGCCCCTAGATCAGAATTTCAAATTTTGAAGTTTGAAAAATTAGGGTTTCCTCATAAAACCCTAAGTTGCAGTTGCAGTCTCAGAACCAGTTGCAGTATCAGTTGCAGTTGTAGTACCAGTTGCAATCACCCTTGAAGTTTTTAAGAGTTGGTAATGATTACCACTACTGTCAGATGGTGCCACTACCTGCAAATACTATCAGAGGTATGTACTCACATATGTTTAAATGGTTAAACCTTAAAGAGTATTTGCAGGAGAAGGGATCTCTTGCCATAGATCCAAAAGGATCTCAAGATCCAACAAATTCAGAGGAATGATGCAACCCAGGTGTGATTATTCTGATATGCATCCATTTGTTATATTGATCAATGTTGCATGTTGTAGCTATGACCTTCATTCTAACCTTTTCTAAGTCAAGGTATTAGTTGGATTAAAAGTTGAGATCATAGAACTTATCCTCTAACCCAACCTTATGTCAAGATAGTGTATTGTCTTAGTACAGAAGACAGGTTGAAGAAACCACTTGTTATCTTGAGTGAAGGAGACTCGGAAGAAAAGCAAGCACTCATTCCTGAGGACAAGGCTCCAGGCTTGATTAATCAAGTTAATAAGATTCAAAGGTACACATGACAAGTTGATGACTATAGTTGAGATAGAAGTCTTTGTAAAGTATCATACTTGATAGCATGTGAGCATATAGAGGTAAATGCTTAACTTAATCATTTGTCTGATGCAACTAACACCTCCTCTAGGAAGATTCTCGTGTGTTAGTTCTAGGTTGCCATGGAGGAATGTTTGATCACAACACTATGAGAGTGTTGACCTCATTTTCATATTGTATTCCTTACTTTTAATCTTTGCTTCAGGAAAATTACAAGTGATAGCTCTAAAGGAGATACTGTGATGATTGTTCATGCTATTGCTTTATATTATCAAAATGATGTTATTCTTGCTTGTTGTTTTGTTGACCTTGCTCCAGGTCACAAGTAATAACCCTGAGGAAGCTATAGTGAAGGTTGCGGAAGGCAACGTGCTAAAGGAGAGACCATAAATGAAGCAATCATCATTGGAAAAGAAGAAGGTGGCTTATATAAACTAAAGGGTCACTCAGAGGCTGCCATGACCCATGCCATTGAAAACTCATGTGAACTTTGGCATAGAAGATTAGGTCACATCAATTACAAGGCACTACCATACATATGCAAAGCTATCAGACGTCTACCAGAATTCAAAATTGACCATGAAGGCATGTGAAATGGATGTGCGCAAGAGAATAACATCAAGAACCCTTTTCTGAAGAAAGACAGCAAAGCAGAAGGAGTCATAGAGCTCATTCATTCAGATGTATGTGGCCCAATACCATCGTCCTCCATTAGTGGCAAGTTCAAGGAATTCAAAGCCTTGATAAGGAACCTTTCCAAAAGAAAGATCAATATACTCAGGTCAGATAATGGAGGAGAATATACCTCAAAAGAGTTCATGAGCTTCTGCAAAGATGTTGGGATCAAGAGGGAACTCACTACTCCCTATAATCCTCAACAAAATGGTGTGGTTGAAAGAAAGAATAAAACGATAATGGAAGCCGTGAAGACCATGATCCACGATCAAGATATCCCCATGTGCTTATGGGCAGTAGCAACAATGACAGTCGTATATGTGCAAAACTGATTGTCCCATAGTGCACTTGGGTTCAAGACCCCAAAAGAGATGTTCACTAGAAAGAATCCAGAGGTAAGCCATCTCAAAATATTTGGCTGCCCATTTTTTATACATATTCCGAAAGAGAAGAGAAACAAGATGGAACCTTCAGGAAAGAAGGGAATATTTGTGGGTACTGTGAGGTATCCAAGGCCTTCAGGATTTACATACCAAGTCACCGCCACATTGAGATCAGCAGGGATGTGACTTTTGATGAAGATGCAGCACTCAAGAAATTGAGAAGAGGTCATCTTAAAGAAGTGTGTGAAGAAGAACCCGTAATCCCCAGAACTACAGAATCATTGAGGGAGGTTCCCAGAGATGCAGAACCAGTGAAGGAAGATGTAGTTTCCCCTGATGAGGAAATTCTAGAAGATCATGATGTAGCATAGTTTCAAGAGCCTCCTCAAATGACAATCCTCCATAAAATAAAGCCAGCTTGGGCTAGAGAGATTATTCAATATGGAGAGAAGTATGGTGTTCCCGAAGGAACCACAAGACATGTGAAGAGACCTAAGCCATTCTCCAGTTATATGGATTTGATGTGTGATCTCCTAGAAAAGGAGCCTACCTGCTTTGAAGAAGCCATTCAAAAGAAAGAATGGGCATATGCCATGACAGAAGAATACCAATCCATAATAAATAATGATGTATGGGAAATAGTTCCCAGACCGAAGAGTAAAGACGTGGTATCCTCCAAATGGATCTTCAAAATAAAACATGTTTCTGACGGAAGTATTGAAAAGTATAAAGAAATATTTGTCACTCGGGGATTTTCTCAAAAAGAAGGCATTGACTATGAAGAGACATTCTCTCCTGTAGCCAGATACACTTCGATCAGAACCATCAGAGCCCTTGCAGCTAAGATGAAGTGGAAGTTGCACCAAATGGATGTAAAGACCACTTTCCTAAATGGTGTCATCGAAGAGGAAGTGTATATAGAGCAACCTCAAGGATTTGAAGTTGAAGACAGGAAGTCTCATGTATGCAGGTTGAAGAAAGCACTGTACGGATTGAAGCAAGCTCCTAGAGCTTGGTATGGCCGGATAGATAGTTTCCTGACAAGCTTGGGCTTTACCAAGAGTAAAGTAGATTCTAACCTCTACTTCAAGGTTATGAACGATAATCCAGTGATATTACTGCTATATGTGGATGACTTAATCTTAATCGGAGAAGAAAATCTCATCATTGAATGTAAGAAGAAACTTGCCTCAAAATTTGAAATGAAAGACCTTGGCCTAATGCATTATTTCTTAGGTCTTGAGGTATGGCAGAGTCCATAGAGGATATTCCTTAACCAAGGGAAGTATGCAGTCGAAATCCTGAAGAGATTCGACATGTTGGATTGCAAGTCCATGAATACACCCATGGAAGTGAAGCTGAAGCTTCTGGTCAACACTTCGTCAAAATTGATTGATGCCACATTGTACAGACAGATTATTGGATCATTGATGTACCTGACGAACACCAGAACAGACATTTGTTTTTCCGTGAACACCTTGAGTCAGTTTCTGGTAGAACACAGACATGTTCACCTTATGGCTGCAAAACATGTGATAAGGTACCTTAAGGGTACATTAGATTGTGGTCTCAATTATGATGGAGATCATGATTTCACATTGAGTGGATATACTAATGCAGATTGGGCAGGAAGTGTTTCTGACAGAAAAAGAACTTCAATATGTTGTTTCAGTTTGGGATCAGCCATGATCTCATGGCAAAGTAGAAAGAAATACAGCATTGCTCTCAGCACAGCGGAAGCAGAATACATTGTTGCATGTTTTTCCAGTTGCGAAGCTATATGGCTTCAAAAGCTGTTGACCGGTCTATTTGACCTAGATATGGAAGAAGTCATGATCCTATGTGACAACCAGAGCTGCATAAAGATGACAGAGAATCATGTATTCCATGACAGGTCGAAGCACATAGAGATCCGATATCATTACATCCGTGACATGGTGCAGAGAGGAGCCATAAATCTCCAGTACGTTAGCACAGATGAACAGGTTGTTGATGTGTTGACCAAGCCTCTATCTCGTGTAAAAGTTTGAGCACTTTCAATATAAGCTTGGTATAGTCCAAAAAGACCTTCCTCTAAAGGGGGAGTAGTTTTTGTGATAATACATCTCTTGCTTCCAGCTTTATTGCTATGACGTAAAGCAAGACGATGTGATGAGACTAGAACTGTGTTTTCGGCTTGACAGCTGCGACGAAAAGCCAGTCTAGTATCTGTTGGAATTTTCAATGCGTAAACACAATTCACAATATGATAAATAACAATCATACACATATAAACAGACACAGGGATTTCACATGGTTCACCCAAACATTGGGATACGTCCACCAAACATAGGCATCGGTTCTCTTATTATTTGGATTATGGAGATTACATCAGATTTGCAAGTCTCTCATACACTCAGTCTCTCACAATCCATTTTTCCTCTACGGGCTTACATGAATTTATACATTCACACATGAAACTGAATATTAAATGCAATCCCTATCCATATTCTAACTTGGTCTATTTGGTTGTAACCAATGCAAAATAATAGGATCCAAATCTGTTTTTGGTAATTGGTTTTCACCAAAACCCAACAATCTCCACCTTGACAACAATTAACCTGATACCTTGCTTCTTCCTTTTGTTCATCACCTTTGTTGCAAGCCAAGAGAAGCCAAGCACCACTTGAGCTTCTCTAATAAAACTGGTTTCATGATCTCGCCTGTGTCACTTGCACGAATTTGGATTTTCTGAGGGGTCACTCCACCTCCAACATGTCTTCCACAACTGTGTTGTGAGACATATTTAGTGATAGGTCTCCTCCTGTCCAAAACACTTTTAAAATATACATTACAGTTATCAGAGACCATCTTAGTGTAACCATTATAGGTGACATGTGTGCTTCTCATACGTTGAAGCACCCATTTCACTGTAACTCCTGAATCTGTCACGTTTCTGACAACATCGTTAGCATGTGAAACATCTAGTCGTAACCATTTCATCACATACAACAGACCTCCTGCTGAAATTATATGAGACATAACCTTTTCTTTTTTATAGACAGGCCCCATACTTGAAGAAAACTTATAATGGAAAGCAAGAGGGATAAAAGCTGGTTTTATAATGTTCATGCTGAACTCCAACCACAGCTTACCATTACCATATTTGTATACTTCCATGCCCTTAATTTGTTTTTCTTCTCCTTGATCCCTCATATGAATTGTCTTGTCCACCTGAGTCATTTTCTTACTGATTTTATCCATGCTTCGGCTTGCATCGAGCATATCATCAGCAAATAACATCAAGACTGTGAATGTACTATAAACCATATAGTCATTCCTACCCTTTGAAAAATTCTAACTCACTATGAAATATTCAAACATCTTGTATATTTGCCTGGGTACCAATAGACCATACAATGAATTACCTAGCATGCAAACAAATTTACCGTTGTGATCTTGAATCAACCCTTTTGGTTGTTTCATACATACAATATCTCTGTAAATGATGACCTTGTGAGAAGTAGGATCCCACACACAACATCCCTTTATACCATCATCATATCTTGTAGAGATATAAAACAAACAGGAATTCAAAAACAAAGATTTTAAGTCTAGAACTGATTTACCTCTTACCAGTACCTACAATTATTTCTTTCTCTTGTGACCTTGATGTTAGAATATAGAGTATGGTGTGCTCGTTTTACCATTGACAATACCCTCATCACCTAACCACAGGCCGAAGCCTCCCTCCAAGCACCTTAACCTTGACTGAGAATTACTCCAGAAGAAAACCCTAGGCTAGATAGCCAAACAAAGAGTAGTGCATCAATCCCCAAGGATAGCGCATCACAAAAAG